>LBNU01003313.1:31257-71766 GCA_014162995.1 Artemisia annua
ACTCAAGTTTCAGGTCCATGACCCTGTTTTCCTTGGTATCTGAGGGACCTTCATAGCTATAAACAAAGTCAGTCCAAGTCTGCTGGGTAGTAGGACAGTTTATGACTGATTCCATTATATCGTTAGGAAGACATGATATAATGATGCATTTTAGGCGTTGGTCTTGGTTGACCACCCTCCTCTCATCTATAGTCCACTGACCTTCAGGTTTAACTAAACCTTCAGCTGTTTTTGGGGTATATGGACCTTCATTAATGAGCTTAATGTAATAAGGTTCCATCCCATTCAGCTAGCAAAGCATTCGCTTTTTCCACTTGTTAAATTTACCAACTTCAAGTCGGGGAGCAGTAGCAGAGTAGCTTCCTCCCTTTTTATCGACTAGTTAGGGTACATCATTTTCAGCCATTTTGGGATCTTGATTTTAAAAACTTTGAGCACTCTGTGGTTTTGAAGAAAGTTTTATAAACCAGAGGCTCTGATACCACTTGTTGGTCCCGTTTACCCGGTTAAGTTAACTATGAAGTTAATCTAAACGTGTATTATGGTATAATGATGTAATGAAGTTCTTTGATAAAAACAAGATATAAGAATAAAACATAAATCAAAACACAAGGTAATTTTCAACGTTTAATTCTTATTAGAAATGAATCAAAGAATTATACCCAAATGTTTGCGGAATAAACACTTGGGATTGAAATGACAAGTATGGTGTGTTTCTCCTCACTAAACTTAAGCTATGCTTAAGTGACAACTAAGGTACAATCGAGCTATCTCGAGTACAAGTATGTTTCTTGGAGGAGAAAAGGGTTTGTGAATGTCTAAGCATTAATTACACAAACTTAACCTTTTCTCCTCTTTATGATCCTATTTATACATAAGTATAATACATACTATTGTCCAATGGATTAAAGACTTCATAAGATAAATCTTTAGAAGATCTTGTTTACTGTTGAAAGCAACCCATATTGGGTTAGAAGACAGATAACCTTTTTTAGGCATAGGCTGGATTGTAGCCAAATAAGGAAAGTTTGACTTATAAAGTGATAAAGCACTTTATTAGCATGGTTCAAACTTTCCCTCCCAATCCCGCCTATTCTTCAGTCTTCAGGTAGCTTTCTTCAGTCTTCATAGTTGGTGAGGAGACTTGGGGATTCAGTGAGCTATTGTCATCACTCACTGAATCCATCATCTTCTTCTTTGGCTTAGATGCCACTCACTGAGAGTCCGCCTCACTGAATGGAAAACCTTTCTTCGTTAGGCTTGTTCTAAGCATCCTGAAGATGACTCACTGAGTGACTGTTCACTCAGTGACTTGATTACATTTAAGGAAATCTAACACTTAGGTTATTTTATGTTCAAATTCTAGTTAAGGAAAGCTTGGGTAATTTCAGTGACCCAACAGATTGATATAATCAAACTTAATCTAATGGTAGTCTCGAGAGAGACATGATAAACTAAAGAGAGAATGAGAGAAAATAACTTTATTTTCATACACAAACACACACTAGAATTTAGTGTTGCATACAAGTCCCACCTCAACTTGGGTATTTATACCCACACTATATACATTCCAACCCGTGGAATCAAAAGTTCCAATGCTAGTAACATTTGCTTCCCCTCTCAACTATCCATATGTTGAGAAGGTAGTCAACCTAACTATTACAATAATAAATCTACATCCAAACCGTAATCTATTACAATATTCATATAAGACCCTAGAGAATGATGTACACTTTTTGTTTTCTAACACCATGCATAATAACGAGATTTTTTATCGGCAAACAATTTAACAATTTGAGATTGAAAAACGTATTGAGATTAGGAGTAAGGATGGAACGGATCTGTGAAATATACAAAAAGAACTATGAATGTGGATTATTGAAAAAAAAACATAATAAATACAATATTACAATATACTAAACTCACTTTTGTTTAAAATTTGTTCAACAATAACATGAACATTTTTTTCATTATTCATTCTCATCAACTTAACTATGAATTAATACAATAGGAAAAACAAGTTTATAGCTTGTTATATAGTAGAGATGTGGATGATTTTTTCGAAACTTTTAATGTTAGAATTAAGTAAAAAATGTCTCCTCTTTTGGCTTAGAAACTACATTAAAACCATAGTTGTTAAAAGTTGTCATGCATAGTTTTTGAAATTTAATCTAGGAACATTGTTAGGGATTTTTTTTGTTTTTATTTTATTTTATTTTAAAGAAATGCAACATGGATCATGAGATGTACGGTTGCTTGTGTAGAAAAAATTTGCACTTTCATCGGTTATAACTTGTAACAATGCCTAACATTGTAATATCTCCAAATTTACAGTTTCGTTATAGATATTTTAATAATATGTATGAAATAACTAAATGTTAGTTCAGTTAAGTATTTGGTAAAATAAGGACCACAAATGCAAATATTTAATGGAAAAGGACCTGCGGCGTAATAGACTTAACAGCAGGGGCTAACGTTGCAAAAGTATAGTTAAGACATGAATTTACAAAATTACCCTTTTGCTTTATAACATTAAGGTATAAGCTGTATGAAATATAATGGAGTGTTTAACCCACTTCATGCGTTACAACTCTTTATATTTTTCATTCGCCGTTCGTGTGTAGTTAACCAATGCGACTAGATATTGGATTCTGAAAATTTCTGGTATTTATATACCACATTGTTGAAATTGAAAATTCCGCGTAGCAAAATTATACTAACCTTGATTATCATTCAGTATTTCCTGCTAAAATACAAGATTCCTTTTATTAATATTTTGCCATATTTATTTATAATTTCTCAATTTCATCCCACAACAAATTTGCACTACATAGAATTTATTTAAAACTAATGTTACAAAGTCATACGAATAATACCATTATTAATCACAAATACAAAGTCTCCATCATCTATGCATCATTATGAATAATTTAGCAATGGCATCACTAAGTTTATTTTCACGAAAAACATATAACAAAAAGGCATTTTTTCACCGGAATATTCAATTACACTGTTATCCACCGTCGCAATGCTCAAATACTCGGTTAATATGTTTTAATTAATAAAAAAATATGAAGGAAGGTTAAGAGGTCCAGTAGGCCCATCAAAAGAAGAGCCCAATATACACCACAGCCGAATACCTTCATGATGTGGGATACATTTTGTATTGCAACTTCTTTGTTTTAGCCTTCATGATGTGGGATCAAGGCCGTCTTTGAGGGTGCGCGAAGTGGTGACTATTCAGGATCATCAATTCTTTGGGCCTCAAACTCTTTGTTCGATGTATAAGATATTAAGATTACAGGTTGATGTTGAAAATTTCTATAAATATGAACGAGAGCAAATGCATTTTTGTAAGTATGCCTCAGAATGACATTTTTCAGGTAATTGATTTTCATTATATGTTTGAAAAAAAGAAAAAAAATCATTTAGTCTTAAACTTTGAGGCTTCATTATCAAGTTCCTCCGGGGGCCTAAAAAAATCTGAGAATAAAATGAATTGGTTTAAATTTGAGGCCCCATTATTGGATCAAGTGACCAAGTTTTGTCAGCGAGTTATTTCTTTTTTTCTTAACAATAAGGCTATTTAGTTTGTACAGAATCAAATAAAATGAATTCCCAACCATAGTCCATTACCCTTATACCTGCAGTTCCATTGAATGTGTTGTTACTATAATAAAAAGCACTTCTCTTGCTCATATTTGAAGATCAAACAAATGAAATAAGGAGGAATGATATTGGTATCTTCTGCAGACATCTACGCAACAAAATACTCCGTATTGTATTTAGTATAGGCTAGTGCAAGATTTAGAGCTAGGCCAAAAAGATAATACAAAGACACATATATATGTATGTTAATTAATAAGGAACCATCACATGTTGAACAAAGCTCCTGAGTTCTTCCTTACGATACTAGTGCATATAGTCTCTGATGATATAACTTCACATGAATGTTATTAACCATAATAACGAGATACTATGCCCACGATGATTGTGTTATAGTAACACTACAAGCTGTAGCAAAAAAACAATATCATAATGACGAACTTAGATATTCATGATGATGTGAAGCTAAAACATTGTTTGACAATCTCTCCCTGTTTGATCTTTTATTCTATTTAGCTAAGTTTTAAGTGCCTACAGCTATCCGTTGGAAGTAGAGTTACCATTAACGTAAACACGATGATATTGCCTCCTTTTGTTTAGTCATAAATATGCCAGTAAAATCAAGATGTAGAGACTATGCAGATGAAGTGAATTGAAGACACATATTTCATATATATATGTTAGTCACAAGGAAGCATTAAAAGTTGCGAATCACTCTTAAGTTCTTCCTTCCTCTTCCTTATAAACTCATCAAATCTCTTGTTTGATTCTTCGGCAGTCTCTCCAAAATTCTCCATAACAGCTTTCATATCATCCTCATCTCCATGAACCACCTTTATTTCTAATTCCGCATCTTCCACTAAACCGTCCTCATATTGGGTATGCAAGGCCTCATGGATGGTCTTGATGTACACATGTTCCTTGAGGTCAAATGTTGATTGAGAAACCAAGGAACTTGATGTTTTCACCAATACCACTAATATCCCATTGCAGATGAGAAACACATATGTCTTGTCGATGCCATGTGTAAGTAATAACTGAATATGGAATGCATGATCATTTACAGAATTCGACAGCAACGAGTAGTAGTAATAATAGTAGTCGTAGTAATAGGTAAAGAAGAAAGTAAACACAGAAATTGATAGCAACAAATGCAACTGTACTACACCTTTTCTTGTTAAAAGTTTTGTGATGCTTATTTTCCCTTGAACTCGCTCCATTCTTTTATTAATCGACACACACGTACGTACTTTTGTGATGAAATAGTGGTATGAAACTTTCAAAGAATAGAGACAATATATGTGAAGTTAGAAGGAATGTAGATGTGTTCATTATATAGGGGTCTCAAAAGCTTGAATTGTTAATTACTAAAAATCAGTTTGTTGATTCTGGAGGTGCATATTTAAAGTTGGCATGATGATGTTTAATATACATGAATAACTTGATTAACCCAATTAAATTGTTAATAAATACATATAACTTTATCCAAATATGCATATTATTTAGCTCATAAAAAACTTGCCTTTGATCATTTAGTTATGATATTTAAAGTTTAAATAAACATGTAACGAAATTGATATATTTATCATCTTTTGTCTCTAACAAACCATCGTTAATTAGTATTTGATATCTTATATATTATATAAACTTAGGTTGTCTTATAAATGCAAAATACCCCTAATAAATGTTTCAAGAGTTGATTATTCCAAATATGCCCTTCAAGTGTGATTTCAACAAATGTAGTTTGTACGGTACAATATGTTTTGCATGAGAAATCGTGCACAAAAGTTTGTACGGTACAACATGTTTCAAGCATCTCTAAACCTCAAAGAATACAAACCAAAAATGTCATGAATGCATAAATTAAACACACCAATTAGTGGTTAGTCTTTTTACCTTCCCGTCCATGAGTTACAAATATTTTATCAACTATATAATGTGTCAAAAATCACACACAACAAACCACAACTTCCTCCACACCGCGTGCACATTGGGCTACAACTTATAATGGTGGTAAAGTAAGCATCATATCGTCTTACTTATTAATCATATTGATTTATATTATTTTATGTAAATTTCACGTGTGTTTTGTGTGTGTAACAATGTAGGACATAAAGATGGTGCTTAGGAGGTTTGGTAGTAACATCATCTTCTCTAATGGTTTAAGAGATCCTACACATCGTTGTCTTATCAATTAAGTGGAACATGCACGAACATTTTTACTTTGATTAACTGTATTTAAGTTACTAACGATCAACTATATCTAATTGTTTTTTGTAGCACGTCAAGAAGCATTAAAGAAAGAGATCGAGAAGTTACAAAAATTGTATCAAGAACAAAACATGCAAAAGGCCAATGAACAACAACGACAACAAAAACAACAACAACAACAACAAGAACAACGTCACGGCCACCGGTGGGATGAATACTTAGCATTCATATTAATAGTACGTTACAAATTAAACATGCAATATTTTACTTCATGTAATACCGATGAACGGGCTAATACTATTGATTCGTTAGCAAGTAAGTTTATTGAAAATAATGTGACGAGCATTCAATTTTTAGTCAATAATTATTACTACACTTTGTTGGTGCATTTTAATATTTTTGCTCTTAATGTAGTTTTTTGTCTTGCGGTGTGTTAATGTCACTTTCTTAATTAAACGTCGTGGAATATTGCGTGACTTGATATTTGATATAATTGTGAAAATTATGTCGATGTTACATATTGAAAATGGTAGTATATAATAAAAATATAATAAAAATATCTTCACACTATCATCTTAACAATGAGAATCTTTTAAATCAAAGAAGTTTATAAAGGAGAAGAAAATTGTATTTCAAATGTTATCCTACACCTATCACGAGGTAAGCATTATTCATTTGAGTTTGAGATCATGTGATTCATGTCGTCATACTGTAAATACTTAGAGTGAGTTACTAATGAATGCTCCAAATTCGATATTATAGTTTATGGAAAAATGTTGTAATAATGCATTAATTAAAAATAATAATTTATGTAACTTACTCATATTAAAATATTACATATGAAAAGCCTCATTTAAATATAACATTTTGCAAAAAACCTCTTCACATTAAAGAAAGAGATGGAGAAGTCACAAAAATTGTATCAAGAACAAAACATGCAAAATGCCAATGAACAACAACGACAAAGAGAACAACAACAAGAACAACGCCACGGCCGCCGGTGTCAATATAGATGAATACTTAGCATTCATATTAATAGTACGTTACAAATTAAACATGCAATATTTTACTATACGAATTATAATTTATTATACGAATTATAATTTATACTCTTGAATATACTAATTACTTTAATGTTTTATGTTTTTATAGTTTTGTTAAAAAGGAAATTTGTTTTATAGTTCTCTTTTAATAATGTAATTTATTGAACAACGAAGTCCGTCTTTCACAAAAAATGAGAGTTTCAAACATGAACCAAAAATTAGTCCCGAACATTACGAAAAAAACAATTAGATCCAACCTCTGTGCATCGCATGGGTCATGAGGCAGTCCAAACCTGTGTGCATCGCACGGGGATGAATATAAAAGGTCTCCAACATTAATGTAACTTATACATATTTAAAAATTACATGTGAAGAGACTCTTTTAAATATAACTTCTTGAAAAAAATCTCTTCACATATACTCTTTTAATGTCAATAAACTATTTTAAATGTGTGTCATGCCTAGAAATGTGATACCATCACAACTTAGATATATAATGACGAAAATAATTGCCGAAGATTACGCTATAAAAACTTATATACAGCCCATGTGCAACTCAATAAAGTATTTTAAATACGTATAAAGCTAAGCAAATGTGTGACACCATGAAAACTTAAACATAAAATGACAAAAATAAATGCCGAATATTACGATATAAAAACTTCTATACAGCCCATGTGCATCGCACGTATTTTAAATCTATGAAAACTTCTATACAACCCATGTGCATCGCACGGGAATTGTTGACTATCATAATAAATAGTTATAACTTAGCCCGATGTATTAATATTAGTTAGTTCAAATAAAAAATGATAGAGTCAATACCAAAATAAATAGACAAAAAATATTATGTAAAAAATACATCTTAAAAGATTACATGTCAATAAACTATTTTAAATACGTATCATGCTTACAAAATGTATGCTACCATGAAAACTTATATATATAATGACAAAAATACGTCCTGAATATAAAATGACGAAAATAAATGACGGATATTAGACTTTGAAAACTTCTATACAGCCCATGTATATCGCACGGGCTTTCATGACTATTAATGTTTGCAAGTGTATTCAAATAATGAAATGACATGATCCCGCAATGAATACATGACGAAAATTAGTGAACATTACGTTATGAACACTTAGATACAGCCCGTGTGCAACGCAGGGGTCTGGTTGCCTAGTATCAAGATAAATACTTATTTGTAATTTTGCTTTTGTGCTTCTTCATCGGTTTTTTTATTTCTTTATTTATATTTTAATTAGCTTTATGCCCCGTTCAAATAGTCCAGTTCCCTTACACATTATCTCTTGTTTGTTTTTGTCATGTACTCACTTACACATTATCTCTAAGAAAGGTCCCTGGTAGTGGTACAAGTACCAAACAATGCTTTTAGAATCTAAGACGGTATCTGATACTACCCACAAAGAAGAATAAATAAAGATTAGGAATCTCGACACTTGCCCTTCACAAGTCCTATTGCCAATTCAGTCCTCATGTTTATATAATAGTGGGACAATTAAAAGAGTACCATTCGTAATCTATGTTTTAATAATGCATTGAGCACTCACATATGCTAAAGTAATTACACCCTTAATCGAATTGTATGTATATCCAGTAACAAAAAGTTGGCTTCAAATTCAAAATGTGATTAGTATTTGTGGCTCTAAATTTCAAAGCTATCCACATTGTGGTTCTCCAAAAAGGATTATTCTCACCCATTATTGTTGGGGCATCTATTCTTTTTCACAGACTCACAGTATCAGATGTAGCAAGATTATTCGTTATAGTTTGAGCAGATATGGGTTATGCTTCAATGAATGGATCAAACTAAGAAAAAATGTACTTGAAGAGGAACATGTCCGTATGATTAAATTCCGCCCAAATCTTACTTCTAATATAAATTCTTATAAATCGTTTGTATATAATGATTCTATTACGGTTGTAGTATTATGTTACTTGTAATCATAATTGCTTATTAAAAAAGTTGTTATGAAGACAAAAGAATGTTTGCAGATCAACCTAGTATATCTAGTTTTAACAAGCACTAAAAACCACCCATTTTAACCCAAACCCGCTCTTTTGAACCATTTCTCAACATGCCCATCTTGCCACCATCCAAATCTGCAATCCCACAGGCCAGAACACCATCATGGTGAAAGCAAAATCATCCATACGATTTCGTGCTAGTAGATAGTAAAGTCAAGCCATGGATATAACCCATGAATATCCATATATTGTCAAAAATATCAAATATAGCATGAGAATCATAGAAATTGAGTCTAGGATAAATCATCATCGAATGTTATAGAATAACCCAAACATAAATTGCACATAAAGATAAATTGATCATAGCATCATCCAAAAAGAGATATCACACGACGGTGTCGGTACAAGCGCTCATCCCCTCATAATTTTACCATATGGTTCATGTTCTTGATATGAATTCGACGACACACATGTTGTGACTAGCAAAGGATTTTGGTAGCCAAATGTGTTATTTAAGTAGACGGTATTCGGTTTGAGATGTAATCCTTGTTAATGGATGTATTAGAATTATATTTGTATTTTGTATTGGTTTATGCCCAAGCCAAAATGTTAGGCTAGTCATTAGCAGAAATATTGAGTCTCATAAACAGTTAATTAATCAATATTATTCGTCTTACATGATATTCGAGCTTTAAGTAAGATCCACCAACAAGAATTTGCTATTCTCCGGTCATGGCTACTCGCTGGTGATCCGGAGGGATCCCGGTTATTTTCGCTTCATTTTTTTTTTTATTATTATTTTTTTTGGTTTAATAAGGATTTTGTTCTTTTAGCCATGGAAAAAAAAGGAGTTCGTTTGTGGTTTTTTGGGATTTGAAGTTTAAGAATCGTTTGAATGGGATATTTGAAATCGTAATGTTTTTTGTTTGTTGCTATTTGGTACGATATTGTGTTGTTGGGCTTGTATTAGAATTTGGGCCTTGATTTTTGTCGTAAACTTTGGCTATAAAGTACATATTTGGGAATTTGTTTGGAATTCGATTTAAAAGTTGATTCCAAAATCATTTCTTTACTAAGTCGACTAAAGCTAGACTGTCTCCATGTTTTTCCTTTCATTGCAACTTCAGTCGACTAAAGCTCAACTTTTCCCTTATCACACAATAAAAGCCAAAGATCATCTATGTACTTTTTGAAATGATTCATTAATACATAACCAACTCACGAAATACCATTATGAACTAAGAAAGCTGCTATAATCTTTCACATTTCGTTCCTGTGGTTACATAAGCTTGCAGCGTCTATCCTTTTGGCCAATGACCGTTTGTTTTTAGGGTTATCTCTTTGCATCGCCTACCTTTTTGGCCAACGGTCATTTGTAGTTAACTTAAAATATGTTTTATACGTTTTGTACGCTTTTATACGTTTTATATGCTTTTTTGTACACCAAACCATAATATCGCAACTATAACTGTTTGCCTTTATAAAATATTATTGTCATGTTAGGAAATATGGAATTTTTTGTTTTGCAAAATATTTTGTTGAAAAACGCTGATTTGAACGTGATATCTTTGTGAAAAACAAATGTGCTTTCCCCCAAATAAAAGCAGTTTTTAAAATAGTTATTTTTCAAAGTTACTTTTATCTTACAAAGGTAATTATTAATTATATAAAACCATTTTCCCTCATCTCTCTTACTAAGCAAAACAATACAATAACCAGTCATATATAATAATAGGTGTATTGATGCAAAGACAAATATACTTTTTTTTTTTTTTTTTTTTTTTTAACATCCAAAGACAAATATACTTGATAATGACAAAAGTTTAAAAGAAAAAAAGATTCAATCGATATATCTCAATATAGCGTTGACAAATCAGTTGCAGAGCTTCTAGAATAGCGGTTGAAACTCCGATATCTTAACAGGTCAGTCAGAATTTTCGTTTCAGATCTGATCTATGTCTCACCTTTTAGTTTTATTAATGAAATTGCTTATATATGTTGTCACCTTTTAGTTTCATTAAGGAAATCGCTTAATTGTGAGGGACATATAACATAACACAGAGGTTAGTCGGTTTCTCACGTAGTATCTGTTATAGGTGGTAATATCTAGAAGTTTATCCTGGACAAATGGAACACATGTCAAATGGATCCAAGANTTGTGAGATTTTTCAGCAATCTTATTGTATATTTTGTGTCATATTGTGTTTATTCTTAGTTTGGGATGTAATTAACCATGTGTGTAAATGTGAAGTGCTACTGAATCTTTTCTATCTGCATCCCTTAACTACTGCATGTACTGAATCTTTTAACTATAACCATTGTTTTACTTTGCCCATAACATTTTTGTGTTCCTGAAATCATCTTGATTAAATTCTGTTTCTAAAAATGTGCGTTATGACACTCACCATTAATATTTAGGATTGACTATTGCCAACCATCCAGAGTGGCCAAAATAATATGTTAATCGTGTTACATTAAGGCCATTAACATCGCCCAATGCTGAACCATTAGATATTGGGTTAGAACACAAAATATTACTATCTTTTTGTTTATGCATGCTGAGAATAGGTTGAGATGATATACTTAGAAGCACACACATTTTTCATCCAAAACCCATTTGCCTTTCTAGCATTTCATTCAACGCGAAAGGCTAATGGCGTGCGTGATCTTGTGGGTTCTGCCCCATAGAAGATTTAAGTAATGTTAGGCATGGTGGGTTTTCCTCCTGGGTGGGATCTGTGTGGGTTCTGCCCCATAGATGCGTCGATTCGAGGCTGGCAGGGACTACCTTCTGAATCACTAACTATAGTATTGTACTAACTCGCCGTTAAAAAAAATGCTTAAAATTTAAGTAATGTTAGTTGACTATTATATTTTTAACGAAAAATGGTAACATCATTTTACAACTAAGTTAACATTTTAAGTATTGTTTAACCTTTATGCTTTTATCATTTTTTTTGTTTTTAACCCATTAACTTTTTTTCGCAATAACCACAATTTGAACCCGTAAGTTTTGCATGAAGGGTCAAAATCACGATTTCGCAAATATAATTATTTGCTACTATACACTGTCACTTTGTGCAGATACTCTTCTAGTAAAAAACTTAAACAAAGGGGATTGATATTTACACCGCACCTTTACATTGCACCTTTTACTTCATCCATATAAATGGTACTTGATTTTACGTTTGTACGCTCCCACCTTATTAGAGCACTTGGTATGGTAACCTTGCACATGAGTTATGGCTTAACTTGGCCTGCGTTAAGGATGAGTTACCACACTGTGGTCATGTGTTAAGGGTGGGCGTTAAGGATGCGTTAACACCATAACGTGGTGTTATGGGCTAACTTGGCATGTGTTAAGGATGAGTTACCACACCGTCGCTGTGTTAAGTTATAACTTGAGGTTCTTTTGGTTTAGTTATCATAAAAGTATAGGTGATGATGAATATAAAAACATATATGAATAAATCAAATGCAGCGGAAAACATCACCTAACAAGGATACATATAGCCATATGATCAATCAAATAATAAACAGCAACAAGGTTATACCTTTGTAGCGTGATCGGTTGAATCGTATGGAGACCTTCACCAATGTACACGAATCACCAATGAAACCCTAGTGATCAAAGGAGATCACCTCTATGTATGAAACACACTACACGTCACCGATCGCCACCCGATGCTAGTCTAAACCCCGTAACACACGATCTAGCCTTGAACTACCATAGAATAAGGTTAGATTGACATCAAAACACAAAACCCTAATATGGGTGTGTGTTATTTCGTGGCTCTTGGGTAGAGGAGGGGGAGAGAAAGTTGGTAAGTTGTTAATGTAATTGATAATTAGATAAGACCAAATCAATTAGCACTTATCATCACAAAAGTTACACTTAGCAACCTTGAACTTCTCCCTTGTTCCTTTCTCACCTTGGCTTGCCATGGGGGCCCTAAATGGGCTTGCCCATTTGTTGGTCCAATCCAATAAACTAAGTACTAGCTTAGTTATTAGTAGCCCATTATTGATCTCGAGTTACGTAGTCGTATATATAGTGTAAATACGATAAATACAATATATATAATGGTGTCTCTGTGTATAAGTGTGTGACCCCATAGGCTCACATATGTCTAGCCATATAATTATTTATTATGACACGAGCATACTCCAACAGCTCCCACTTGCGACGTCATAATAATCAAGTAATTATACAAGCAAATGTTAGCGTCTAGCAACATGCAAATGCCCCTAGAAATATGTGAGGGTAGTTTCTTAAACGTCTCATTTAAATGGTTTATATGTCATCCATCCTTTTTTTACAGATACTATGTTGAACACTAGACATGGATCGAAGTCATTCTATTTGTTCAACTATTATGTTTCTCGATCTAGATATTGAACAAGATTACCAAGTGAATTAAGATTCATCTTAAACTCATTTGGGTACGGCCATACAAACTTCTGTTCAATTCATCGAGGGGCCCAATAGTATCTAACTCCATGACTTGTGGAGGAACAAATCCTATTTTGACTGCACGTGTCATTCATGCATTTCATATCACTCCTGAAGATGGTTTTTATAAATACCTTATTCAGGACAACGTTTAACCATATCAAAGAATTAAATTTCACACATGCAAGACCTACTTGCATCTCACGTATGAGGATAAGAGACACAACCATTTGCGAGATTCACTATTGACGCCGATCCATGCAGTGAATACTCGTAGGTTGGGTCAGTCNTCCTGAAGATGGTTTTTATAAATACCTTATTCAGGACAACGTTTAACCATATCAAAGAATTAAATTTCACACATGCAAGACCTACTTGCATCTCACGTATGAGGATAAGAGACACAACCATTTGCGAGATTCACTATTGACGCCGATCCATGCAGTGAATACTCGTAGGTTGGGTCAGTCCAATGTTCGTCACAATGAACAACATGTGAGTTTGGTAAATAAATCACCAACACGCTCACATTTGCCTTAATTCGATGATACTCCCGTATCGTCAACTGGCAATGGACAATTTTAAAATAAATAAATTATTCATGGATTAAACATGCAAATATAGAACACAGTAGTATAAATGAAGACGATTATACCCGGTATACCAATTCATTATATAATATGACTGCTTACAGTTCCATTATCCAAATACTAAAACAGATATGCACAAGACTACATATAGATCGGAATTCGATGTTTCCACCATGATCAATTTTGTTGTACAAGACAACAAGTAGTCATCTGTGTAAACTTTGAGAATACTTGTTTCAAAATTCAAAAATGTTTTAAATGATGATTGTCCTTTTGTATGTGTGCATTCAAGTACAATACGAGTATTGCAGCAATACATTCAATAGTGTGTTTGAAGCTAGCAAAATACCTACTTTAGGGATAACAGTTTCCCAAACTATAAAGTATTCTTATTCATTTAATGTATAATGCATTAATGCTCTCAATCGAGCACATCTAGTTAGAGGTGTCATCATTCATGATGTCATCCTACTACGACTAGGGTTGAGCATCATCTCAGTTATATAAGCATCAATGAATGAAAACATAACAGAGCTCCTCAAATATCCGTAAACATTTGAACAAGTCTTTGGTCCTTTGCAGGTCCATTAGGTTGTTCGTTTAACAATTATCTAATGACTTTCACTTAGATATTGTTGTTATCAACTCATCTTGCATTCATGCAAATGATATAAATAATCCAATACATAATATGACTTACATAATGAATCCTTTAGTTAAACTTAAGGTTTCCATTCATGCATCCAATCTCATCATGTAAGATTGATCATTGAGACTCCCCTCAATGACATGTCATATTGTGTTTAGATTATTAAGCGCTTATGTTTATTCTAATAAACACATGCAACAAGGTTTTATGTTTTATTTCCTAAATCCCTTAAGTGAAACTTCATTCCAGGCTAAGGATTAAAGTCTAGCTTAGATAGAATATTGTTTCTTATATGTTAACAACATATGAGATTTAAGAAAATAAATGCATTGCTCCTACTTGCTCTCAGAGTACTCAGGAGTAATCTTATTTAATCAAAATCAAATTAATGATTTCAGAATTAACTTAAGATCTCTGCTCCTAGATGCATGATTTAATCCACACTTGGATTCTTATATCTTGTATACATTAATAAAGATTATATGGATTCATAAACCCTTTTGATTACTTATCGTCCTCGCAAGGTAATCAACAAGAAAAGTGTTTTGAGATCCTATTGTCATATTTCATTTACATGAAAACAGGTATGACAATTAATCATCTTTATACATTTAATGTTTGTAGGTAGGAAGATTTAATCATAGTCAATTACTTGAGTACGAATAAACTCCTTATACTACGCGTGCATTAAATGTGTGTACAAGTTTGTCCTTATGAGTCTTCTAGTTCAAGAAACTCATTTTTAACCTCACAGTCTAACTGATTTGGTAAGAGATCAATCAAGCTCCATGAGTGATTGTCTTCAAAGGACTGCATCTTAACATTCATATTTTTGAGCTATTCATCAGATTCAAGATCTGATAATGCATCTCTTTAGTTAGCAGGTTCACTATGATCCTCCAACTTATGTCCCTTAACATTGATATATAGACTATATCATTCAGGTGTTAGGGGTATCCTTGCGGATTTATGAATGAGAGATATCAATATATGGTTTAACATATGCATGTTCAACCTTAGTATGACATTAGCAAGTGTGCTCAGAAGGTTGTGTATTTAGCTCTTGAATGACTTCAAGATCTAAAGGTACTCCCACTTGCTTTTGTAAGTGAAGAATAATCTCCAAGTACTCATCATCTTGATTAACAATAAATTGTGTTCAAGTGGGACATCCAAAATACATCGTTAGTTCTTGACTCTAGTTTGTTAATTACTTACTCTTAGGTATTTAACAAATTGAGAACTTCAATCAAGACATAATGGGATTCTTCCCATGCCATAATACAATGGAGTCTTAAATTCCTTCTGGGTTGGAACCATATTGAGTGTACGCAAAGCACATCCAATTTCTAACCTTGATAGCTTTGGAGGTAAAACAGTTTAAGTCATCAAATATCAAACAAGAGTTTGATTTTTTATGTGGACATACCATAAAGTAGTGGTATTCCACGTGGATAGATGTTGTGGGATTATCCCACAACTCATTAGATGAATTTATACTCTTTGGCTTACGAATCTGCCAACCAAGTCATACCAGATGACATCAATAGTATTTTTAGCCTACTGCATACTTTATATTATAAGTCTTTAACCAAGTCAATGACTTCATGTGTATGTTTTGACTAGAAAACATAAACATTAAATATTTTATTATACGTCGTAAGTGTACATGTCTTTAACAAGAAGACATAACAAGTTAACGTCTTTACTTTACGTTATAAGTCTTTCAACAATTAAAGGAATTGATGTTTGTGTCTTTACAAGAGACATAAACATATTCAACTAAAGTAATTATGAGTGCCGACAATTGGCCTTAATAGTAATTTCAAGTTAATTTCATACTTCATGATTATGAATTTACAAGAAGACATAATCATATTTACTAAACAATTCAGCGAATATGTTGAAGTAGCTTTTCATGTTATCTTGACATTTGTTCTAATTAGGGCAACATACATTTTATGTGTATAAGTCCTAGTAGAACCTTAGTTTTCTTACCTTGCAGTCAAGAAAAACCGTTAGTCATATTGTTATATGTTGTACCTTGCACACAATTAAGATTTCTCCCACTTGTGCATGACACAACATCATGCAAGTAAATATGACAGTGTCACAGATAACATATGAGTTTAGTCAAAATCAAAATATAGATGTGTAGAACTTTTATCGCTTTTATGCAATGGTTCTCATAAAAACTATGATGCTTCACATGTGGAAAGTAATGTATTATTTCAAGACAATCTAGAAATAAGATGGGCAACTTGTAACTTAATAGAGCCTACAGCTCCCACTGGATTAGAGAACATTACATGTGTTTCGTCACCAGTAATACAATCACGTAGCTCCCACTGGATTAGACAACATTATACGTGTTACGTCACCAGTGGAGAGTGTGTGGCGATTGGATACTTTCCATCTTTCTTTGAATATCTACACATTATTGCTAATGTAAGTCACTTTGACTAGTAAACATGTACTTAGGTATTCAAGGAAGTTCATCAAATTCTAACATATAGATGATGGTCTAGCCATCATTTCTATTTTAACTTGAAAATAAGCATGCATTTCCTCCAGGTTTGGTCTACTTTACCACAAGGGTGTGTAGAACCTGAGTAGTTTTAATTGGGTTAAGGCACATTGCTAGGTAATCATGCTAGTAATTGCTTTACCACTTTGCGGTTTATTGATATTTCCGTTTTCTAATTATTTAAACTCATTTTAGTTTGGTAGCTATAGAAAACATGTTCTATAGTTATCCAAATATCTTATATTTATTCAAGGTTTCAAAACCGGAACTAGGGTTATAAACTAACTTGAAAGAATAAGATGTGCAAACATACTTAACCGTTTTGACTTTTACAAGACATCACGAGTTCTAGAGTATGTGTGCTTTGAGTTTGATTAGAATTAGGACAATTTAAATATTCCTATTATGGCTTTTCCTCATAAAGAAAAAGGATAGGAACAAGTCTCTTTCTTACAAGGAAAGAAAGACTTAGTTTGATCCTTTTAACAAGAAAAGAACAAACTTTGTTTACGTTTTGTGTTGCATTAATTCATTAATTTGAATTCACAAAGTTCATATTTAGTATTTTCGATAATTATCCTTTTATAAATTAACTACCCCATGTTTACAATTTAAAACAATTAATTTACGAAAAAGGCTAAGATCCACATTGTGCTTCTACTATCACATCAGTTGATCTGCTAGCAATAGTAGATTTAATTGGTAGGCGACGATCACCAATTGCATTAAAAGTGCAACTCTTAGATCTTTATGGGACTCATAGCATCTAGTGTCAAACGACTAGTATCATGTAGGCATGTTTAGTCCAATCTTTGCCTTGGGTCAAGTTCTCACCACTTAACTCGATTAAGTCATCCAATTTGAGGACGTGCGAGAATATATCTAGGTCTCACGCATAGAGAATAGTCACCTTGGGTTACAATTCAACTTAGGTCCCACGCAGTGGCAAAAGGTAATTGCAAGTGTTCTCAACATTGGACAGCATGACTTAAATTTTGACGGGTAAAATTTTTGATTTGGGTCAAAAAGGTGTACAAAGAAGCATGCATTCATCCCTCGTAGCACAAGTTAAAAACTTTTCTTAACTTAAGTCTAATCATTTTTTTAATTTATGTATGTCGAGTTGTCCATTTTCATGACTAATATTCATCCTATGTGGATAATTAAGTTTGGACAATACATAAATGGAATAACATACATAACAAGTTTAAGTGTTATTTTAAAACAATGATTTCAAGTTTCAAAAACTTTGTAAAACTAAATCAAAAGACTTAGTTTTGAAAATGGTTTGTGTTTCGTTTTAAGTTTTTAGAAAACTATTTGCAATTTACATATGATCACAAGATATATAAAAAGCAAAATCACAAACACACAACCACAATATGCAAAGCCTCAACTGATGAAAAAACCTATGCTCGGTCTCGTGAGCCATCACGAGAACCGAGAGTCAACTAGGGACAAACCACACAACCACACAGAAGACTCCCACTTGCTCCAAGACAATCAAGAGCAAGTAGAAACCCCATTATGCACATAAAAAATAGTTGTTGTCCATCTAGAATTTCTGTGTTCGGAGGCCCAAACGACATGGAAGGAGGATTCCCCGGGCTTAGCTCAAAACTAGAAAGTTGTGGGCCCATGTCTTGTGTACCTACAAAAAAATTTTTAGCAAACTCCTTACCAATCACCGGGAAACTCCGTTTTACCAACTGGTGCTCCAGCAGTCATTTTCGGCAAAAATGTCTTTAACTCTTTCGCCTTTTACCACCAAGCCACGATTACATGATATTGAAAGTAAAATACAACTAATCTACTTTCTACCTACTGTAAAAGTGCCCAAAAAATGGCTACAACCAAAAAGAATATCATTACATAAATGCCGAAACAATGGCAAAAACCCCAAAACACGAAATTAAACAACATTCACAACAATCCAAGGCACAAGTGGTCTAGGTTTTCATCGGCTTTGCATATACACATAATAATACCATAATATTATGATCAATACAAGGTGTTGGCTAACTCCATGGACAAACATGCATGTATTTTCCATGGAAACAAAATAAATGACAAGAATTAAATTGTTAGCCAACGAAATCGAAGAAATTAATTAACAATAATTAAAACCCCAATTGGTACGTGTGTCAAATGGCCTTAGGTTCAAAACCCACTGATATTAGGACCTTCTTAACATCATTTTACCATAGAAAATTAAGCCATAGGGGCTGATTTGAAATCGTTCCATAAATCGATCAATTAAATGCGTTTTAGGCCATTTTTCACGTACCCGACAAATATACCAAAAAATATATGCATAACAAATGGCCATGCGATCAAAAGGTGCAGATCATAAGACCCCTCATGGGTTGAATCACGTACAAAAAATAAGCCTTTGGGGCTGTTTTGAAAGTACCCTTTTTAATCCATTAAAGACACGCGTTTTTAGCCATTTTTACGCATACAAGATGATCATATGACATCATATGATGGCTCGTGATACCACTACAGGTGATGATGAATATAAAAACATATATGAATAAATCAAACGCAGCGGAAAACATCACCTAACAAGGATCCATATAGCCATATGATCAACCAAATAATAAACAACAACAAGGTTATACCTTTGTAGCGTGATCGGTTGAATCGTATGGAGACCTTCACCAATGTACACGAATCACCAATGAAACCCTAGTGATCAAAGGAGATCACCTCTATGTATGAAACACACTACACGTCACCGATCACCACCCGATGCTAGTCTAAACCCCGTAACACATGATCTAGCCTTGAACTACCATAGAATAAGGTTAGATTGAGATCAAAACACAAAACCCTAATATGGGTGTGTGTTATTTTGTGGCTCTTGGGTAGAGGAGGGGGAGAGAAAGTTGGTAAGTTGTTAATGTAATTGATAATTAGATATGACCAAATCAATTAGTATTTATCATCACAAAAGTTACACTTAGCAACCTTGAACTTCTCCCTTGTTCCTTTCTCACCTAGGCTTGCCATGGGGGCCCTAAATGGGCTTGCCCATTTGTTGGTCCAATCAAATAAACTAAGTACTAGCTTAGTTATTAGTAGCCCGTTATTGATCCCGAGTTACGTAGTCGTTTATATAGTGTAAATACGATAAATACAATATATATAATGGTGTCTCTGTGTATAAGTATGTGACCCCATAGGCTCACATATGTCTAGCCATATAATTATTTATTATAACACGAGCATACTCCAACAAAAAGTGAGGCCCAAAATGTGGTGTCATGATTGAGTTATGATAAGGGATGTTTTTTTTAGTTAAGGTTGAAATGTTAAAGCTGATATAGCGCAGAGTTAAGGCTTAATACAAGTTCATCATACCTTGTGCTCTTAGTCTTTTACGATTTTACCAAAGTTTCATCTTTGACTTTTTTCTACGTCGCTAGTTCATGCATCTCTTCCACACCATCTTCTTCCCTAGAATGTCTGCCCAACATTTTCACCACCATAAGAGTGGAAGGTGCAACTCGCCATCTCCCTTCGCAGTCCACCTTGTCACTTCGTTGTGCCTCTTCACCACACGAGGTGAGCTTGTTGTAGGTTGCCACTTTGTTTGCTCTTCGTCTGCACGACGAAGCAAATACATGTCCTTTTCATCCTTGTTTGTCAGATTTGCTATTTTACTCTTTGAGTAAAAAAATAAAATAGGTAGTGGTGGGCCCCAAATGAGTAAGTTGAGGTTAGTTGTTAGTGAGAGGGGTTAGTTGTGGAGGTTTGTTAAAGTGATGTGGCACCCCGTGGGACCCAAATGACGAACCTTGCTTCCTCACTGGACCTTCCGCTCTAATCATCTCCAAAAACAAATCATTACATTACTCACTAACAATTTCATATCCTCTGCACAAATCACCATTTCAAATCTTCTAATCCTACTAATCTTTTTATCGGATATGTCATGGGAAAAAGAGAAATTCTTGAACACCCGAGATAAACCATGAAGAATGAGCAGACTTGAAACAGAATCTGTGAGCAAGTAACTTAGTTGTACTCCTTAAATACCACATCACTCGAGATACTAATGGCGTGCGTGATCTTGTGTCAACGGAATTTAAATATATATATGATTCAAACCGTTATCAGATGGTTTTAATATAATGATCAACAAATGTTTTTTACGCCCTGTTTATATATGTTACATGTTACTATGTTAGTACGTTTTGCTAATGAACAAATATCATTATTGGGTGCGACTTGTCAGTGATAGGAATTTTTGTTATCTAAAGTTGCAAACTTGAACCACTAAAAAAGTTGTTAACATGAGGATTAGTCTCACTGTAATGGTTAAGTGAATTTGGATGTGCAACATTATATATCGACAGTGGCTCATCGGAAAAACTAGGTAGATAGAAGGTAAAAAGGATTGGGAGGGCAAAAGGTAAAATCACATAATAACTATGTGAATGTAGTAAAAGTCTCCGTGTAATATCACCTCCCTTAAACAAAACTTATTTTAAAAACCTACGCGTGCCAAACAGAGACATTAATAGTGACAAATATTTAAAAGGTTTGAAAACGAAAGAAGATTCCATAGGCGGTATATGAATAATTACTCTCAAGATACCGCTAACAAATCAGTTGCAGAGCTTCTACAATAGCCGTTGAAACTGCGATATCTGTTTTAACAGGTCAGTCAGAATTTTTGTTTCGGATCTGATTTTGTGTCACCTATTAGTTTCTTTAAGGATATTGCTTATGTTTTATGAACCAACCATTACAAGCAGTTAATGATCACACAATATCTAGTATCTACTTATATATGTTGTCACCGCAAAAATTGGGAGAGACATGTAACATAATAACGAGGTTAGTGGTCCACATCTCCGTGTGTCCCTCACATATAAACTAGGTCATTTAGTTCTGTATTGATTCATGTATGAAACATTAATATTAGCTTACGACATATCGGGGACTAGCAATATTAGCTTATAACATTGCTATTTTGTCGTTTATCAAGGTCGTGATTTGTTTGATAGCTATTAACTTGTTTGACACTTCATATTTCTTACACTTCCAATACAAAATTTTAGTATGTTCTACTCATCTTTTTCTTGATAACTGTTTTCCTATTTCAAAGAAGAATTCCAATGGATTGCAATGGAGGAAGTGAACCACTTTTAACCGGACAACACGGACCTAAACCTCAGCTTGATACTATGGTTTCAACCAAAGGCAGAAAATTACGACGTTGCAGAAGTGCCCCCATGGAGGAACCCATTCTTCTAGAATCTAACAGGGGCCGCTTTCTTCAAGGCCCAAGATCTGTATTTGATGAAGTCAATCCACATTATAGGAGAGTAGCCATCTACTTATTTGTATACTTAAGCATTGGTACAGTTTGTTGCTACCTCGTTAGAAACCAGATCTCCTGATTAGAGTAGCCTTTAGCCTAACGAACACTATTCCCTGCGAGAGAACGATCAATCCCCCGGTACTTGCCACTACACTATACTACATCGGTCAGGTACACTGCCTGGTGGGGATTGCAAGCTTCTCGAGATCCCTCGAGAGGTAAAACGTAGTGCGTGTTGCAATCTACGCGCATCATGACTATAAACCACTTCAGATATACTTTAACCTGAAGCAGCAGACCATCAACTTCTGAACCGCAGACCACTTCCAAACTTTTTCAGCCCCTTTACAGCTCCTCGAAATCATCTTCACAAAAGCTACACACGATCTCTACCACTTGAAACCAACTAAACATATACTTTAGCTTTTGGATGCATTTACCGGATCAATGCACCAATCATTCCAGGACTTAATTTTCCCTTTTGTTCTGTGTGAAATCCAAAAGTACACAAGAACTTGTACTTCGTCGCATATTGTGGATAGGCTCGATAACTTATTTTATAACACTCTCTTGTTACGACGACACCATACTAAGTACAACATTCCCTAACAAGCCGCTTGCCAACATTTCTTTTGCACGACGTTATAATTATTGTGAACCGCATGATTAATTATATCTCCAATTGTCCCAACATTAAAATTACCCATGTTCCACCATTTAAATACTATTTCCCATCCTGCCACCACTCTTGGGCAAAACATAAAACTGTTGAGATTCATACCAATATGATGTAACCATGAGCGAACATGAAGGAGTCGATGTTGGAGCCGCCACACAACGATGCAAATCTTTCTTGGGATGTATGTGTTCCACTTAGTCTTATGAGCTGTACCCCTGGAGTTTAGAGTAACTTCATCAATCTTTTCTCTAAGACTTTTAACAGTGAAGAGACCTTTATCCTCTGTTGTAAAAATCGGCCCAGGCGTCCGATTAATCCCCGTATAATCGCTGATCGCTCACTAAGCGCCTTGATTTATCATAATCAGCCTATTTAATCGCTTTGGTGAAAGATCGCTTAAAAATCAGTCAAAAAACTGATTAATCGGACAAAATCGGTGTAATCGGATTAATCGGACAAAATCGTTAAAAATCGGTCAACAAAATCACTTAAAAATCAGTCAAAATCGCTAAAAAATCGGTCAACAAACCGATTAATCGGACAAAATCAGTCAAAGATTGCTTAAAAATGGCCAACAAACCGAGTAATATCTATGTTTGACTTTAAACTTTGAAGAATTATGTATTATGTTTATATTTGAAAACTTGAAATATTTGAACTTTGATGCATTATGTTTATCTCATACATATAACATAATATAATATCAAAAATTACAATTTTGTGCATAAAAATCTCAATCCGATTAATCCCCGATTAATCCCCGCTTAACCGATTAATCGCTAGGCCCTACCCGACCGCCTCACTAGTGCCTAGCGATTTTTACAACCTTGCCTTTATCATCAAGAAGCCAGGTCCATGAATCTAATTGTACATTAGGAATAAAAAAGTTAGTTAACCTCGACAATTCCATGAGTTTACTTATAGCTCTGCCCCTTGGATTTCTCGCCCAACTCCATTCCCACGTCCACCCATCATCCCTCCAGCATTTCTTCTCTCCGACCAAGATATCTTTATGAATTTCTAATCTAAAAAGTCTTGGAAATTTTTCACATAAAGCCACATTTTCACCAACCCATTTATCCAACCAAAAACGAGTATTAAACCCATTTCCTACTTTTCTACCAAAAGAGGAACAAAAGTTCACACCTGACTGATCTATGCCTCTCCCCACTTTTACAATACTACTCCATGTATTTCCACACAAACTTTTAATAACTTTAACCTATAGTCGATTTTCTTCAACTCTAAACCGCCACCACCACTTGCCAAGTAAAGCNCGAGTATTAAACCCATTTCCTACTTTTCTACCAAAAGAGGAACAAAAGTTCACACCTGACTGATCTATGCCTCTCCCCACTTTTACAATACTACTCCATGTATTTCCACACAAACTTTTAATAACTTTAACCTATAGTCGATTTTCTTCAACTCTAAACCGCCACCACCACTTGCCAAGTAAAGCCCAATTAAAAGCTTTTAAGCTGCCAATATTTAACCCACCTGCTTTTATCTTCTTTACCACAACATTCCATCTAACCCATGCCATCTTCTTATTCTCGTCATTACCCCCCAAAAAAACCGTTGTCTCACACTTTCTAACTTTTTAATGATACTCGCGGGTGCACGAATGTAGTACCCCACAAATTTCCCACTAACTCCCTATAGGATAGAAATGCCTTACTAACTTAACTTAGGCCCTTACAAAGCCCAAACTAGGTTAGAAATTCCTATAGGAATTTCCCGAGCCAAATTTTTGCCTTATTATCTCTTTAAAACATAACTAACCCTTAGACAAGCTCACGTATCCACAAATGCCAACCACTACTATGTTTACTCAATGTAAACATTCTGATATGTCAAGTCAAGGTCACAAACATATTTTCACTAAGTAAACTATCACTCTAGTACACTATACATGCTAAGAAACCCTAAATGCACCTATGTGTTTACGGTTAACTTTAAAACCCTAATTGCTTATCCATACGTACTCTAAAGTGTTTAAGATTTAAGTATGACTTACAATAGTGACCCTAGGATATCATAGACCCCCTAGATCATAGTACAACTCTCTAGAACTTAGGTACAAGCTTTATAAGCACAAAACCCTAGTTAAGCCATAACTTCCCGAAACTAGGTCTAAACTTTCCCAAATCTTTACCATAAGTTACCATCACTTAGTACAAGCCTCCTAGGACTTAGTATTAGCCATAAGACACTCATAGGACACTAAATTAGGCACCAAACCCTAGACAAAACCCTAAACCCTTTCTAGGCAAAACTAGGTCAAAACAAACCCTAAAACCAAAACCTAGCTATCTTAGCACCTCACCACTAGTAACCAAACACCCTAGCACCTCACTAGAACCAAGCTAGCACCCAAACACCACCCTAGTAAGCTGCTACGTCACCTTCTTCCCCAAAACCGCCCTTCGAACCGCCATAACCCTAAACCGCCCCTCCACCTTCCTAGGCAGCCCCCTAGCTAGTCTTAGCTCGCCATAGTCACCTCCTAGCTCATCTTAGTCACCTTGTAGCGTTGCCTAGTCATCTTCCCCCTCCTCGCCACCTTATGCTCCCATTTCTTGAGCTCCATTCTTTCGTACCCTATAAATACCCCCGATCCCATACCATTCTTCTTCACCCCTCTCCTCTCTTCTCTACCTACACATTTCTGTAACCTAAGACCTTTAGAACCCATAGAAGTCGAGTGGTGAAGCCTTGTCCCTATCGAGTTAGAATTTTTGGCCGAGAAACCCTAATAAGTCTCGTTAAGCCCTCCCCGACCTAGGTAAGCTTTACCATTGCATAAAATAGCCTTAGTACTGACCTAGAACACTTAGGAGATACCTTAGATACCATATAACCCTTAGCTAAGACCTAGAACCCATCGTTTGCATGCTTCTCTTTTTGAAACCCTAGTTTGATTGAATTATGTGTTTACATGGTTACATGCATGCTCTTGAGCTATAAACTGAAATATATGACTTGTATGAACCTACATGAACTAAACATAAGCTTAGAACCTTAATGGTTTAATAAAAATAGAGTTTACTTGAATTTAGGACTAGTTTTGTAAAAGTTTACATGCATAGGGGTATATATCATAAATTCTTGAAACTATAAAGTCTAGAGACTGTTTTTAACATTCCTTGGAAGTTATAAGTGCAAGGACCCCTTTTGCAAAGTTTTGAAACCTTAGGATAGAAAGTAAAACAAAGTTATATAACTAAAAGGACTAGTTTTGCAAATATAGTTAACTTAAGGGTATAATAGGTAAATATTAAAAGTTAGTATACTCTAAGGACCATTTTTGTCATTTCTCTAAAATAGTTAAGTTTAGGGACTAATTGTGCAATAGTTAGATAGTTATATACTTAGATATTATAAGTTTATAAGTTTAGGGTAGAAAATGTAAATAGATAATACTTGAGGGTATAAATGGACTATTTTCATAAAAGAGTCAAAAACCTATTTTCCTAGTTAGAATATGACACAATACTAGGGAGCTTCATACGAGGAGTACTCTGTGGATATTTCGTTCTGACGAGTGTGCTGGGTTTACGATTTAAAGTGCCCTGGCTCCTCAAACGATTATTGCATATACTTCTGAGATATGATGGCCCGAACGGTGTCATGTTATAACTAAAACTTAATAACAACATAACTCAATACTAGGGAACTTCGTGTGAGGAGTTATATACTTCTGAATTATGATGGCCCGAACGGTATTATGTTGGCAGCATAATACAATAGTAGGGAGCTTCATATGAGGAGTTATACTTCTGGATTACGATGGCCTGAACGGTGTTATGCTATATATAAAAACCCTAAGAGTGATTAGTTAAGAAAACCTAGACTAAAGACTTGACATACACACACCTACACTACCATCAGGATACGTGAGTAAGCTGTCTAAACCCCTACCCTACTTACCTAAGACCCAGGTGAGTTTCGTAGCCTCACATCTTTTTAAACTTTCACTCTAAATGCTTTACAAACCCTGTGAGGGGGATACTTGCTTTAAACCGAATACAAGTCTTTTCTATCGTTATTGCATAAGTGATACTATTCTGCCACCATTACATAACTAAAATTCATGAGCCATAATCACTTGCGGGTTTTACGCAAGTGAACGCGAGTATAGTTGATAGATCTATTGGAGTTTGACAACTCCCGTTGGTTTACCTCAGCCGGGTAACTAATAAGTACTATACTTGAAACCCTAAAGGATTAACTTTGACAAGTTATCCTACTTGTCCCCTCATGGTTGGGTCTGCAGCCCCGAAGACCCGGACTGTCAGTGCGGTTTCATGAGCTTAGTGCAATAATTCTTTCTAAAACTTTTTCCTCGGGTTTAAGCTGAACCCTGTGGAACTTGTATTCAACCCTTTTCCCACACCCTAAACCTATGACTCTCACTCAACCTAGTGTTGACTTTTAAGCATGTATCCTAGGTATATGAGCACTTTAGGAACCCTGGCATGGTGTAACACTGGACATGAGGACGTCTATAATACTTATCATTCATCAGTTTTTCCGTAACCTGAAGTCTTTTGGGACTTCACTTTTGGTAAAAGTATAACTTTTACTACAAAAACTCTGATGAATAAATGAATGATAACACCTTTTTCAAAAACGTCTCTTTTCGAGTCGTTTTCTATTATCTTGTCTTTGCTTCCATGAAGTAATACCCCAACTCTAAATCCGCTGCGATCTATGAAAATGGGGGTGTTACACTATGAGTTATATTAGAATTTAGACATATCTAATATTTCTATTAGCCTTTCTCATTCATGAAAAAGGAATAGGATTGTGTCTCACTCTTCTTTAATATAAAGGAGACTTCCTTTGTCTATTAAGTAAATTATTCTTAATCAAACATTTGTTTGAAAACAGAACTAGATCAATTTACCAAAGCCCAAAGTGCGTTTATGGTTTTAACGTTGCATTAATACATTAAAAGAATTAACAAAATTCAATTTTTAGTATTTTCGATAATAAAATCTATAAGAAAATAAAATACCCATTGGTAAATATTCATATAAACCATAGTATTTTCTTAAAGCTAGGATCCTAATTGACATAGTTTCATTACATCAGTTGATTTGCTAGTAATGAAAGTATTCAACAAGGTAATTGTCGAACAATAATTGCCAATATCATATTGCAATTCCTAGATTATTATGGGATTTACATTAACAAAAACCTTTGCAATGTAAGCATGTTTCATCCCCATCTTAATGCCTTGAGTCCAAGCTCTCACTTCCTACTCAATTTAAGTCGTCTAATTTAAAAACTGCAAACCCATATAATTCCATTACATTCAGTTGATCTGCTAGTAATGAAATTATAAAGTTCACCTCTCCATTGCAATCTAGCCAAGCTCTCACATGACGTATATTACAACTTCAAGTGTTCTTTAATTAGATGGCATTCGACTTAATTTTAAGGGTAGTAATTTTGATGTGTGTAATCAAAATAATGTATGAAGAAGCATGCATACAACTTCATAATATTGGTTTTTACAAAACAATTTTATTTACCAATTCACTAAGATCAAATTAACAAACTTTTGATTGAGGTATTGGGTTCACCAATTAAAGAATTACTAACAATTATCGTCCACTATATCGTACTTTTGCATAAGCCCTATAGCTTAGTGTTTCGGATAATCATAGTGGAATTGTAGTCAATTCACCCTTAAGATGATAGTGTACATGTAATGGTTATTCGGTAAGTCTAATTTGACGCACAAGCAAGCGTAAAAACCCGGTAGGAGCGAATCTCTTAAAAAACCCGTTTCTACTTAAACCCACCTTATAGTTTGTCAAACTTCGGTCCGCCTAGTAAACTATTACGTACAAAAACATCACTCAATTAAATGTTGATAATTTGACTCTTAAAAGAAAAAAAAATTTCGCTATTTATTTAGTCCATATTATTTTATATTCAAAAATTACCCTTTTTTCGTTTATAAACATGTCTCACAAAATAAACAAAAAACAAGTAATTCAAATAAAAAATAAACAACTAAATAAAACATACATAACATAACCATTAAATATGTATAAAACATGTAGCCACATGCAAACTTAATTCGATAATCATATTAAAAATCAATTCTAGGTTTTCTTAACACATAATTGATTCCTTAATATTGGAATCTTTCCCAATTCGACATCTATCAATTAATTTACATGTACAATCTTAACAATTAAAAATATGATATTGAATCCATGCTAAACATGCATGTTTTCATGGATTCCACATAATAATTATTGCATATAATCACAAGAACGTTTACATAAACACATAAACATGTTACTTAGGGTTTCTAATCAAATTAACAATCAAAATCCATAAACCCTAAATTTTTTAAAGAATTCGATCCAAAAAAAATTAGTGATCGATTTTTTTTATAAACCCTAAATCCAAAAACATGTACAAAAACAATCAAATTTTATTTTTTATGTGTTTTGGTAATTAATTACACATTATAACGGCTCATGATGCCACTGTTGAATTATATAACATGTCATACATATAATAAATCACATAAAATATCAAAGCAAGTGCAGAAGCGTTAAGATCATATAACGTATAATTAATTAACCTAAGATTAAATAAACGTACCATTTGATTCTAGCCCAAACAAGAATCAATTAATGCAATTCTTCACATCAAGAACCCTAATTAGGGTTTACAGGATTATAAGAATTACCCCTTACTGATTTTGTAACTCAATCCAAGAATTAAACAATAGTGTGTTTGATTCACGTGTTTGTACACACGTACTAAAACAAGTTAACGTTATGCAAGTAATTATTACAAAACACATTGAAGATCAAAAATCGAATCCCTAAGGGTCTAGGGATTCTTGGTCGATTTTTAGAACAAGAAAAGAAGAGAGAAAACTCAAGTTTATGTGTGTACAAAAGTATGGAACAATAAACCTTGAGTTTGCTTATATACTTGAAGTAACTTGGAGATCAAGCAACTAAGGAGGTGATCTCCTTTTGGCCGATTGGTTTAGGGATCCCTAAAGGGATTCTGGAACCTTCTTGACTTTCCAATTATTCATACGTATCACTTTCCTTTTATTCATCTAACGGTTGTTAGCCATTATTCGTTAAATACTAACGGTCGGGTAGTGTTTATGTTTATTAATAATTAATATAACATTTATATTTAATTATTAATCTTTAACTTTCATACATAAAATGTGCAATTCTGTGATCTCGAGTTCGATCCTAACACACGTTTATTATTTCATGTCTAAAACTAACAGTCACTAACAAGTTCATATCCTCTACACAAATCACTAATTCAAATCTTCTAATCGTACTAATCTTTTTATCGAATCTGTCATTGGAAAAAGAGAAATTCTTGAACAACCGAGATAAACCATGAAGAATGAGCAGACTTGAAACAGAATCAGTGAGCAAGTAACTCAGTTGTACTCCTTCAATACCACATCACTCGAGATACTAATGGCGTGCGTGATCTTGTGTCAACGGAATTTAAATATATATGGTTCAAACTGTTATCCGAAGGTTTTATTTTAGAGATCAACAAATGTTTTTATGCCCTGTTTATATATGTTACATGTTAGTACGTTTTGCTACCGAGCAAATATCATTATCGGGTGCGCGACTTGTCAGTGATAGGTATTTTTGTTATCTAAAGTTGTAAACTTGAACCACTAAAAAAGTGTTAACATGATGATTAATCTCACTATAATGGTTATGCAAAAGTGTGTGTTGAGAGTCCAAGTAAATTTGGATGTGCAACATTATATATCGACAGTGGCTCATTGGAAAAACTAGATAGAAGGTGAAAAGGATTGGGAGGGCAAAACGGTAAAATCACATAATAATTACTACGTATGTGTTGATACAAAAGTTGAGCGTTCCTTGTTTGGACTCCTGTTCCCGTATCAATTCCCAAAACGGTAAAATCACATAATAATTACTACGTATGTGTTGATACAAAAGTTGAGCGTTCTTTGTTTGGACTCCTGTTCCCGTATCAATTGGATCTTAATGCTGAGACCTGCGCACTAAGAGAACAAAAAACACCGTTAGGCTTATCGTGGGATTGTCTCCCACGATTATCCTCCGGCGTGAGAGTAAGTAATCGGTTTATGGTTTTAGTGAAGAGTTAGGGTTTTTAGATGATATCTTGATGAGAGCCGAGATGCCCTTTATATACACACGAAATCCTTGCTTGTTTCGTGTCCCTTACCCTTCGGCGTATCCCGACTTATTTGGTCCATTGATCCTTATCACATAAATAAGAGATCCCATATCAAGACCGAATATAATAGATTAGAGTTTGGGCCTTTGTAAGCCCAAACCTTTATCATGATAGCCCACGCATGATGGGCTTGATATTAGTAACGTCCACTAACCGGGCTCGTGACCGAGTACGGGTATGTGAATGTAGTAAAAGTGTCCGTGTAAAATATCACCCCCGTTAAACAAAATTTATTTTAAAAACTTAAACATTATACGCGTGCCAAACAGAGCCTATATACTTGATAATGACAAATATTAAAAAGGTTTGAAAACGAAAGAAGATTCCATAGGCGGTATATGAATTTACTCTCAAGATACCGTTCACAAATCAGTTGCAGAGCTTCTACAATAGCGGTTGAAACTCCGATATCTGTTTTAACAGGTCAGTCACAATTTTCGTTTCGGATCTGATTTTGTGTCACCTTTTAGTTTCTTTAAGGATATTTGCTTATGTTTTATGAACCAACCATTACAAGCAGTTGATGATCACACAATATCTACTTGTATAGTTATATATGTTGTCACCGCAAAAATTGTGAGGGACATATAACATATAATAACGAGGTTAGTGGTCCACATCTCCGTGTCTCCCTCACAGATAAACTAGGTCATTTAGTTCTGTATTAGCTTACCACAATACCACATATCGGGGACTAGCAATATTAGCTTATAACATTGCTATTTTGTCGTTTATCACGGTCGTGATTTGTTTATTAGCTATTAACTTGTTTGACAGTACTCCATATTTCTTACACTTCCAATACAAAATTTTAGTATATTCTACTCATCTTTTTCTTGATAACTGTTTTCCTATTTCAAAGAACCATTCCAATGGATTGCAATGGCGGAAGTGAACCTCTTTTAACCGGACAACACGAACCTAAACCTCAGCTTGATACTATGGTTTCAACCAAAGGCAGAAAATTACGACGTTGCAGAAGTGCCCCCATGGAGGAACCCATTCTTCTAGAATCTAACAGGGGCCGCTTTCTTCAAGGCCCAAGATCTGTATTTGATGAAGTCAATCCACATTATAGGAGAGTAGCCATCTACTTATTTGTATACTTAAGCATTGGTACAGTTTGTTTCTACCTCGTTAGAAACCAGATCTCCGGAGCTAAAACATATGTCATACTCGATTCCATATATTTCTGTATTGTCACAATGACCACTGTTGGATATGGAGACCTTCTTCCCAATAGCACCACTACAAAACTACTTTCATGTGCTTTTGTATTCTCGGGTATGGCCCTTATTGGATTTAGTCTCAGTAGAGCTGCTGACTGTTTGGTTGAAAATCAAGAAATCTTACTGGTGAAGGCTTTGCATTTACGTGATCAAAAACCAAATTCAATGGAAGAATTGAAAGAAATGGAAAAAAATAGAGTGAGATATAGGTGTATGATATTTTCCATCTTGCTTGTGGTCCTTATAGCTTCCGGGACCATCTTTTTAACTACAGTTGAAAAAATGGAAATTGTTGATGCTTTCTATTGTGTTTGTTCCACCATTACAACTTTAGGATATGGAGATAAAAGCTTTTCTACGCCTGCTGGGAGGATCTTTGCTATTTTTTGGATATTGATGAGCACTATATGTTTAGCTCAGTTGCTATTTGCTTTTGCTCAGTTTTATACAGAGAGTAGGCAGAGGTCGTTGGTGCAATGGGTTCTTACAAGAAAAACAACCGCAGCTGACCTTGAAGCAGCTGATCTTGATGATGATGGGGTTGTGGGGTAAGTTCAAAAACTTTATACTTTGTTAAAGTTGCATAATATAATAATTTTACTAGTTTTGATGAAATTGTTTCGTTCTACCAAAATTTAGGGCTGCCGAGTTTGTGATTTATAAGCTAAAAGAGATGGGAAAGATCAATGAAGAAGACATATCGCTTATTTTGACCGAGTTCAGGAACCTTGATGTGGATGAGTCAGGGACTTTGTCTCCCTCTGACATTTATCTTGCTCAATCGACAAGGAAGGACAGTTGAAGATGAGTAATGCAATTCTGATCTTGTGAGATTTCTCTGCGATCTTATTGTATATTTTGTGTCATATTGTGTTTATTCTTAGTTTGGGGTGTAATTAACCAAGCGTGTATATGCCGAGCACTACTGAATCTTTTCTATCTGCACCCCTTAACTACTGTACTGAATCTTTTTACTATAACCATTGATTTACTTTGCCCGTAACATTTTAGTGTTCCTGATATCATCTTGATTAAATTCTGTTTCTAAAAATGTGCATTATGACACTCACCATTAATATTTAGGATCAACTATTGCCAACCATCCAGAGTGGCAAAATAATATGTTAATCGTGTTACAGTAAGGCCATTACCATCGCCCAATGCCGAACCATTAGATATTGGGTTAGAACACAAAACATTATCATCTTTTTGTTTAGGCATGCTGAAAAATAGATTGAGATGATATACTTAGAACCACACATTTTTTATCCAAATTGTAGTAAAATCTAATTATCACATATTTTTCATCCAAACAAACAAACATAGATAAAATCATATTACCGAATAAAACAAGATGATCTGGCCCTTTGTTTATATCCGTTTACTTAATGGTTCTTGAATGACACTCATTTGACATTTGGTTACCTTACAAAACAGTTGCGCTACATAAAAAAATCAACGGTATCCAATCCCGTCTTCCACGGGGTATGGAGGAGGTGAGATGTAGACAACCTTACCCCAACCCGAAGGTAGAGAGGCTGCTTCCAGAAGACCTCCAGCCTTTTTGCAGTGAGTGAGGATCAAATACTCGCCTCTGTCTCCAAAACAGTTGTTTCACATTTATACATGGTTGAAACATTTTTGACTTATCTCCACCAAAAGATTAAATATGATGAATTATCTCTATCCTAAAAGCATTGTGTGAAGAGCAAGTTAAAAGATTAACACAAAGTTTGAATCTGAAACAAATGGAACTAGCTAGGTATATTGAAGTTAGAACCTGTTGTAGGAATTGAAGCACCAATTCATCAAACAACTAAGAAGCAGAGTGTATGCTCTCTAATTGTAATTATCATAATAGCACATTGTAATCCCCTAATTTACTAGCTTAAACATTGTAAGTAGTGATTATCGACTAGCTTAAACATTGTAACATTCCAAATAATATCTTCGAATTCAGATACTAAACATCACATAGTGCCGTAGAGAAACAAACAAATTAAAAAAAGTTATATTGAAAGAAAGATGTTACATTTGATCATCATCAGATTTACTACCACTATTACTAGTACTTCCTTCAACTAATTCGGGTTGTAGTAGTACTGGTTCACTTAATTCACTTGTACCAGCGACGTAATCCAATATCCCCTCGCCCGCTTTCTCACCCGCCACATTAGCTGATGGTGGAGAAGTAACACCAAAAACGACAACAGCGACTAGGAACAACGCAGTGGATAGGAAAAGCGGCCAAAAGTATGCGAGAACATTGAAGAAACTTGGCACGACATAGAGTATACTGAGAGATAGGATGATGATTAGAGATAATACTGCTATGTGAACTTTGAACTTGAGAAGTTTTTCCATTGGGGTTTGGTTTTGTGTGTGACTTTTTTTGTGAGTGATCGAGTGAAGTGAAGTGAAGTTGGAGGGCATGTTGTTGATTGGAACATTATGGTTTATGTGAAAGATTCTCTGCACTATGTACGGCTTTAAACATTTGTTTTCCAAATATGCCCTTATATTATAGTTTAAGGCTGCTTTACCAACAAAAAGATACCCAAAGTATCAAACACTAGTTCAACGTATATGTTGCTACTTATTACGGAATAATTACAGTTTAGGGTCTTCACCATTTGATGCAGGGCAAATAGCGTTTTTTGTTATTGTATGTTTGTAGGGATTTGCTAACGAAAACCCTTAGGGGTGTGGTTAACAAGTTTATTTTTACTACAATTCATTGTAATGACTTGAATCATCCCATTACAATCAATTGTTTGTTGTGGTTCCATATTTTTCAGGATTGTGCCCATCTTTTTTAATTTGAAATTATCAACCAATCATAATCATTCATTCATAACCATGTAATAAAATACATCTTGTTAACCCCAGCCCTAAGGGTTGTCGTTAGCAAATTCCTTGTATATATTATATTTTTGAATAATGTTTATTGTGTGTATCTTATGACTATTTTGTCCCTATCCGTTAATAAGAGTGTTGATAATGAGAAGGGTAACAATACCACAAAATACATACAATAAACGGAATTTAAAAGTACAATGTATACAATAAAAATAAATAAAGATGATTACACACCAAAGCAAAAACTGATAAATTGGTTACATTTTAATTTGTACCATTTGCCCTTTCATGTACTTGTTCAAGTTCGTTTTAGCCTTTGAAGTTTTGGCACTTACGTTTTATTTTTCTTTCATCGGTCAAAAAAGGTCACTAGATACTGACGTAAATTGTGTTGCATAAAAAAGACTTTAGAGTCAAATATTGTTACGTTTGATTAATGCACAAGTTATTAAGTTAAGGTTTAGTTAGTAACTCCCTTTCAACAATATGATTATAGAGAGGGTCATTTTTTTTATTTTTTTTTTATTTTTTATTTTTTATTTTTTTTTGGAACGGCTGATATATTAAAAGCTAGCAAAAAGCTAACGAAGATTACAAGGAAATACTAAGAAGCGGGTTTTGAAGCCACGCTGTCCGATAGGGACAAAGTTTGCTATTACGATTAACAAACCAAAAAAATGATAAATCAACTATAGAATCAACCAACATATCTCTCCTCGGTTTGTTTGCGTCAAAGATCAAAGAGTTCCTGAATTTCCAAAGCGACCAACTTGTTGTCAACACGATAACCTGAAGAATCAATCTCTGAGAACTCGTAAGATGAACTTGTTCCATCCAATGAACTTGTTCTATCAGAGCAATTTTTCATTAAGGAGTAAATTTGGTATACGATTTAGGTCGGCAATAATCTCTTTTCATAAAAGGGTAAAATAGGGTCTGGTTAAGCGCACTGATGCGCCAGCATGTTTTAGTTGCGATTGTAGATAGTTAACTTTCTTGTATGTGGTTATAAGTAATCATTGTTACCACATGTAACAACTTCCACTAAAAGGAAATGAATCATAACCTTGCATGAATGATGGGTTGAAAGGTTACGGTTATTATGTGAAGAAAATGTTATGAGAGGACTTAAATAGCAATTTAATAAGTAGAAAGAGATAATATATGGTGACTGTCTTCTGTGACTTTGGCTAATGTGTCGGTGACCTTTTTCAAACTTTTATATACTCCAAACAAAATAACAGTAAAATGATTCCATTTCACTCTGCATAGACAGACTTTAACATCACATGTTACTTCATTTTTGAAATCTACAGATCCGAAATCATATTGATCGTGAAAAGTAACTTTGTTGTCTATTTGCCAACTTTAATTTTACTCATTATTGTACCACTAGGTACCATCTTTTGTTGCGGTGTATCATTGTGTTCTTTGATATGCTATCGCCTATCGATACAGTTAAAAACATGAAGTATAAAGTGGAGTGCAATTCAAATAAGAGCACGAGATTAGTTATGTCATCAAATCCAGTTATAATTCTAAAATAAGTTAAAGTCGTGACACCTTAATCCATTTTGGCACCAAACAAGGACAACTCTCGGATCCGCCTATAATACTAATCGACGATATGACTTGAAATGGGACTACTAAAGGCTATGAAACTCTCGGATCCATTTTGGCACCAAACAAGGACAACTCTCGGATCCGCCTATAATACTAATCGACGATATGACTTGAAATGGGACTACTAAAGGCTATGAAACTCTTACTCCGTTTTAAAATGGTCGATAATGATAGAACCACTAAAAACTTTCACCACTTTGGGCGCTGCATAGTTCAAAAATTAAAATAATCTAGCCCCTCGACCACTTTCGTACCTACTATGCAACTTTTTGTAAGGACAAAAAAGGATTTTTTTTTTTTTTTTTTCTTTTTTTTTTCTTCTAGGTCAAATTCAATCTAAGATGGTAAGAGAACGAACCATTAAGCAAAAGTTTCGTGATTTTGCAACTCGAATGTATTAGTTGGATTAGGATAGTTGGCACAAGTCCCTTGTGGGCTTAGGTACATTATGATTTCTACGTTGTCATTGTATTTTTATTATAAATATTTGATGAATAATACGTTATATTCTATTGGAATTTCATATTCAACAGAATTGACCTTCAACAATGTTAAAGTGGAGCGGAAATGAACAATATCATAATGAACTTAGATTTATGCATCAACTAAGTTATGCATCACTTGAATGCGGATCTACACATTACTATTACAACCCAATTGGGTTTTGCCCTACGTGTGTGAAAATCCATGGTTAGTTTTCCATGAGTTTCGAGCATGATTACAATAGTGTATGTAGCTCAACCATCCATTGAAAAGATTTCGACTTTAACTAATTTGTTGTTTGAGACGAGCACTTGAATTTATTGTTGAAAAAGATTTCATTCCTTGCTAGCCATCTATGCCACATAGCACAAGGGCCAATAGTTTTTATCATTCTTGCTCACCCATCGCTCAAATTTATAAGGAAAGTTTTGTTACACCTCAAAACCGGTTTTAAGTATTTTATTACTATACTGTCATTTTATAAGCTTGACTAACAGTGAGTTCGGAGACTTTTTATAAATTGTTAATCAATATATTTAAGTGGGAAATCAAGCTTAAAGTTAAATGTTAAGTTAAATGGGTATAGAAACTGTTATGTGACAAAAGTCTTAGAAAATGAGACTTGAAGGACCAAATGTGTCATTTGTGAAACATGTATCATATTTTAGTTAAAGTTCAAATATCCTTGACTTCCAACACATTCCAGAAATATGTTTGTGTGTGTAGGACATGAATATCAATGGAAGGAAAAAACAAGGGTGGTTTTAGTGATCAATTTGAAGGTGAATTAACATCTCAATCGAAGGATTAAGTCACTATCTATGTTTCCCCACAAGTTATAATGCATAATATTGATGTAGTTCCATAATTTAAAGTTAGGGTTCATGAGGTAATTTGGGAGCTTAGAGTTAAGAAGGTTTCTAACCAAAGTAATGATAATAAGGCTTAAGTCCTTTTAAAGTGTTATGCTTAAAATGGTGATTAGGTGTTCCATCATATGATCATGATGAATGATCATATATGTTAAGAACCAATGTGGGTATGTTAGTGGGTAGCGTTAAACATTTTTTATTAGTATTGCATTGAAGTAAAGTTAAGTGTTAATGGTGATTCTTATTTAGGAATCAAGAGTTTTGGTGATAGCATTCTTTGTTAAAATAGCTATGGATTTGAGGTAAGTAACTTTGGTTATGAAATGTATATTGATTTCAACATATTATGTCTTTTGTGAATTAATGTGCTAAAAGTATAGGAACTTTGGTCAGAACGCGTGGACGATGCTAGAGATTTGGCTAGTTAGGCATGATTAGCTGAGGTGAGTGTTACTCTAGCGGTTATGGACTCACTTGTGACACCCCGGAATTTAAGTTTTTGGTATAAATAATTAAACAGTGTATTTGAGACTATAGAAGATTATTATAGATAGTATTTAACCATAAAAAGGACTAAGGATGCAAACATTTATCAAAAAAGGACCTCCGGTGCAATAGACTTAACGGCAGGGATTTACAGTGCTAAGTTAAATTTAGGGAGATAAATTACCAACGTGCCCTTATGGGCTTATAATACTTAAAAGCAATGTTGCAAAAATCGTGAATCGGTACTGAGGCGGTCCATGGCCGATTAGCGATTTTTACCCGATTAATCGGCCGATTTTCTTGACTCGGCCGATTAATCGGCCGATTACCTTGTAAATCTCTCCAAGGTCCATGGCCGATTAACGATTAATCGGCTGATTCGGTCGATTTTTGCAACACTGCTTAAAAGTAAGGGATTTAACTCCCATATCACACGTATATGCGTGTCTAGACAAGGCATGTTAAGGGTTTTTTTAAAAGAAAAAGTAGTCGAACACTCCTTTAGCACGAGAAACCTTCAGGAAGAATACAAGAGCAAGTATTAGGTGATTTAGAGAAAACCTAAAAGGTATTCAAGTGCTAGCAACATAATCCCTACCCAAGGTAAGCATGCTTTTATGTTAATGATTCAAGTAAATTTGTAATTCGGGGGTTTATGTGATTAGGGGTTTTAAAGTAACTAGTATGAATTATGATATTTCATGGGTTGGATTCATGTTATGCATAGAATATGTCAATAATCATTAGTAGCAATTGTCAATAATCATTAGTAGCAATCATGTACAAGATTAGTAAAATTCATGTTAAAGGTGATGATGTTATTCTATGTTTGCGTTAGAAAAAAAAAGGGTATTTGGCACAATGCAATAGTAGTGAATTTAGATATTGTTCATGTGTTAATGACGCTAAAATCTTGTTGAAAATGACTCTATATATGTTTATTAAATTGAGCCTTGATTATATAAGTTATAAGTATTATTTTATGATTTTGGTTAAGCATGAAAATGAGACAGCAACTTATGCAAAAAAACGTGTCATGTTAGAAAAGATCGTAGTAAATCAATTGTTCATCGGATTTTGATGAGGTCAGAACCAAACTTGAAGTTCCTTTTGAGTGCACTTTTTAATGGAATTAGTCTTTGGTCATAATTCAAATTCAAAGTGGGTCAAATAAGCAAAATTCCACATACTTTCGAGAATTTTGAGATTTTATTCTTAGATAAAGAGTTTGATTAATGATGATATAGTGTTATAAATGAAATGTGATGACATCAAGTAACTACATATATTTAACAGCAATATCACACGATAATTGCATGGTTTTATATGATTTATACGTTATTTGGTATTTAATTGATATTTATTTCGTTATAGTGCTAAATATGGAGCTATGGAGCAATTATTGTGAAAAAGACCGGAAAGCACCAAGAAAGAAGGAAGAAGTACAAGTTCTATGCAAGACATACGCCGTTACCAAATTTGAGATAATACTTAACAAATTTTATTTAAAAAAAAATATGACTATATATATATATATATATATATATATATATATATATATATATATATATATATATATATATATATATATATATATATATATATATATATATATA
>LBNU01003314.1:0-21366 GCA_014162995.1 Artemisia annua
CCCCAAAATCAAATCCCCAAAATTTTCCCCAAAATACACCCTCTAATTCTTCCCGCTAACAATTTTCCCCAAAATCAAATCCCCAAAATTTCCGCTCTTATTATTTGGCTAAGTACCACACATCTCTCTTTACCTATCACTTTTCTTTTTCATTATCCCTTCAACCCCCATTATCCATTTTCCATTATACATTGTCCTGCCTCATTTCGGACTGACGCCACCACATACCACTGCCAACTTCCATCACCCACCATTTTAGGTCTAAGGTTTCGATTTTTTGCTTTTGAAATCGTATTGGCTTTTAGATCTAGGGTTTCATCTTCAAGTTTTTTAATTAATTCTTAAATGTATATTGATTGTTTACTTGAGTAGATTTTAAACTCACACCACCACCACACCACACCAAACCAAATTACCAAACACCCCCCTATATCTCCGTCTCACAAATCAGACACACAAAAACACACACAGTGAAACCAGTTGCCTTCAACTAACAACTCATTACTAGGGTTTCATTCATTCATTGATTCAAAAAATCAAATTTAGATAATAAAATAAAAATGTATAGTGGTGGTTCAAGTGACGGTGAAAGCCACGATGCATCATCAGCTCGGAAGATTCCACTGGCGTCTTCGATGCTTTGGGTCAGAAATCTCCGCAGGTTTATCGGATCCGGTGCCGGTCTCGGCTCCGAAGCACTCATGGGTATAAATTTTCATTTCCCAAAAAAAAAATTTTAATTCATTATTAATTGTAAAATGTTTGATATTAGCTATATTAGTTTATGTTTGATGATTATTGTGATGAGGCCTGGAGAGATGCTGGGTATATAAGAATAACATTCACTACTACAAAAAATCTCACGGAAACCGGTCAAAATGGCCCATGAAAAGTGGTTTTGGAACCACTCTCTGAAGGGGGGTATCTCCATGATCGAAACATATAGAAACTGGTTTGGCAACCTGTCTCTGTTAGAAGCATCAAGACCGGTTTTCTCCTTAAAAGCGGTCTCCATTATAGAGTAAACAAATATAGTTTTATTGTATATTAACACCGGTTCTCCCACGATGTCTTTATAAAAGCATCCAACCTATCTTTATAAAGAGTAAAAAGATATGTTTTTATCTCAAAACCTGTCTTTTTGGTAAATCTATTTTATTAAAAAAAAAAAATCATTTCTAAAATTTTCAGAAATTGGAAAATTTTAGAAATAATTTTTTTTAATAAAGAAATACATATAAATGCAACAAATACATATATATAATGATTAAAATACACTACAAATGTCAAAATTAACAAAGTATTTTAATATAATACGTCAATTGAACCTAAACATAAATCCTAGACAAAATCCAAATTAAAACACTAGAATTCAACGGCCTATAAAGAAAAACACTAGAATTCAACATAATTTAACATCATTATTTTGATTAATCACGTCACAATGTAAACCATGCACCAATGATGGCGTTTAACTCTTTGTTCTCTAATGGACGCTCGTAACTCCAAGGTACCTACATGTAAATTAATGAAATGGTTATACAACAACAAAGACGGTTTTCAGTGCAAGAATTAAACCGCCAATTATTTAACAATGACAAATGACACACAGCATCATTAGCATCAAAGAAAAATCAATTAACAAGCGCGCATTAGCCTAAGACCTTAAGTATACAAACAATTATCCTAAATCCGACATTAACCTTTTGGATGTTGTAATCAGCAAGTGTCCGACCATCCTATAATTGCTTCCTGGCAAATATCAATCTTTGTTGGTCTGGCGGGATACCTTCTTTATCCTATAAACCAATCACACGGTTGCAAAATGCCTATTAGAGAACAAAAAGTATACTGATTGCGGTACAAAAAGCTTATTAATTTTGCATACAGATTATTTGAATCTGATTACAATACGCATCCATAAATTTCCTAAAAGAATAAAGAACTATGCCACCTCAAGTAACTCACTCGCTCTGTATGGCCAAGATAAAAACTGTCCATGTCATGAGCTCCATCTAAAAGGTTTTTTGGGAACGCGACCTGCGATACACAGAAAAAAGAAGAGCATTTTAATCAGATCAGCATTACAGTGTATATAATGCTAACTTAGGTATGAAAAGTGTGTTACACGAATTTTGAAATCACGGTCAGTAAAAATGAACTTCCCATCGGGTGAGAACTCCTGTAGTGTGATACGTCCATTAGTAAATTTGTTTACTTTAAGAACTGTACACATCAAGAAAAACACTTACAAGACTAGTGATGCCTTCTTTTGGACTAATGCTTGATTATCACTCGTCCATTGTCACTTATGGCAAATACACTCACTTTCTTCTCTGTTGACCTATTAACATCACGTCATTAGCCGATAACAATGACAAGTTGGAAATTAGTGATATACTGATATGCTTTAAGCAAGTGCCAATTGTGTAAAATCACACTATGCTAGCGTATCCTAACAATATACATAAAAAAACAACATACCCAATCCCGCGAAAGCGAGGTATGGGGGAGCCTAACAATATACATAGTATTCATTAAAAATCCATATATTTTAGTGGCAACCATTTGATTCATAATGCCAAACAAAACACACATCCCAATCCAACAATGATAAACAGAATAAAGAGTTTATTTACAAGAAGTATTCCCCATATCTCTAAATAGCATTAGACAAAGTAAAACTTAAATTGAGCATAATAGTAAAAACTAATTAAGAATAGCCAAATTCCGTTTGTAGTGTTGCTTTTACTAAAAAGATCCACCACATGAACACAGAATAATTAACCAACTAACATTAAACTTGATCAACTAAATGAACTCTCGATTAAATAAACGAACAAATGAATACAGTAGAACAACTTAAGTACTTAACATAGTTCATCTACTTTATCACTAATGGCATATACACACAATACAACTACAAATTACCTACAATGAAAAAACAAATAAATCATCATACAACTAAATTTCTACTTAAATAAGTAAATCTACAAGCAGATATGACTTTTACTACATCAAATTTAATTAGGGATGAGCTCGGTACCAATCGTGTACCGAACCGGTACCGAATTGGTGGTACCCTTTTTTTCCCCAACATAAAATTGTGTACCGGTACCGTACTGAATGGGATTCCGGTACCAGTTCCGATACCCGTTACCGGGACACAGTTTGTATCCGGTTTTTTCGGCTATTTAAAAAGATACTTTAATATTTGCTTACTTAAAGTGTTTGCATAGATGCAACTAGTATACTTGGTTATATCATTTTGTTACAGGAGAAGCACATCTTAAGTAGTGTTGAGAACCAAAGAAGCACATCATTTTGTTACATAACCAACATAACTTCAGTTATGAACATCATAGATTCTAATTATGCACTAGTTCCTACACCATCAGATACAATACAACTGTTCTATGAATGCATGAATGAGAAGAATGTAAAGCAACTTGGAAACTACATATCCAAGGATTGTTTCTTTGACGACTACTCTTCCCTAAACCGTTCAAAGGCAAAATAACTAATGATTTTTTCATTGTTATCCAATACTTAAAAAAGACACAGAATAATTAGATGCATACAGTCGATGCCAAAACACCCCTTGAATTAGATACTCAAATATAGGCGCCTAAAACACTCCTTGAATTAGATACTGTATATGCAGCCTAATAATATCAAACTCAAAGCATAATCATATTAGAAACATAGATCTAACAAATACAATCAAACTCAAACCATATAGATCTACAAAAAAAAAAAGCAAATAAATAAATAAAATAATAAAAAAATGAATAAAAAAAAGTAACAAATCAAGAAAGGTAGCGGCTTCCCGCACATGTCGGTGATGACGCATACATGATTTCCAGTGGTGAACGGCGGATCCGTTGATTCCGGCGACTTTCGATTGGATATGGCAGTTTGGGTTTACGTAGAAAAAGCAGTTAAAGGTGATGGTGATTACGTGGAGGTTATTGATGATGATGGTTTTTGGCAGATGGCGGTGATTGGCGGCGGTGACGACGGTTGTTGTGGCGGAGATGAGAGATGTTAGAGAGTTTGTGTGTGTTTTGGAGGTTTATGTATATTGAAATTTTTAGGGGTGGCAATTTCTTAGGGATACGAAATCCAACCTAAAAACGACATAAAAATTAACAGGTTCGGGTTAAGTCTAAATAGATTTCGTGTCGTGTTTGGGTCGACCCATCTAACCCGTTTATTAAACATGTCAGGTTTGGGTTGGAAATAAATTAATCGGGTCGACCCGCCAACCCGTTTAAGATTTTTGTTCTTAAATTAAAAATTATTTATATTTTATTATACGGGTTAAATGGGTTAAACGGGTCTATAATATTCACATGTTAACACATACTTATAAACACATAATCAACCGTAAATAACATATCTATAATATTCAAAATAATATGTAAGGGTATCGTTGTATTGTATCTAACCTGATAACTGTGACGACGATTGACGACGGTTACGGTGACGATAGTGACGGAGTTTGGGTTTCGATCGACGATCAGATAAAGACAGAGATAATGATGACGGTGACGGTGTTAGATTTCACTTGTGGTGGTCGATAACGACGGTGGAGTGGGGACAGTGAAAGTGATAGAATATGATCACGGTGATCGATGACAATGAAAGTGATCGACAAAATTACAAGCGATTAGGTTGTAAGTGGGTCGGTTCATTTGGTGATTAGGTTGTGAGAGATTTTGGGACAAATGAAAGGAGCGATATGATAAGAGAGATGGACAAACATATATTTGGTGACGTTTTGTATCTTTAGTGAGTAAAAGTTTTAGGTGTCGTTTGTTTTTTTCCAATAAGCAATTTTTCTCTCTTTTCACTTCTTTTGTCTGTGAGTGCGCAGGGGTTTATATTTGTTTTCTTGCAGACGAGAGTGCTTCTTTTCACTTTTTTACTCTTCTAAATTTCAGACGATATCTTACATCTTCTTTTCACAAACCCTACATCTCGATGTCAATATATGTTTTTATACGTTTTCGTCCGTTTGCATACGTTTTCTCAATATTACCTGTATGGCGCATATGGTTTTTTATACCTCATGTCCTTCTTGGTGGTCGGATCTAAAGTAAAGTGTATCATCAAGAACATCATCCGTAGATTGTATACCGATAGAAAAGGGAGGTAGCTCGTCAAATTGATTGTATTCGTCCTCGTCTACAACATTATCAACACTAAGTATACGTCGTTTACTCTGCAGGACAATGTGTCATCTCTTGTCTTATAAGTCCTCAACAAAGAATACTTGGGTGGCTTGTTTTGCTAGAATNAAAGTAAAGTGTATCATCAAGAACATCATCCGTAGATTGTATACCGATAGAAAAGGGAGGTAGCTCGTCAAATTGATTGTATTCGTCCTCGTCTACAACATTATCAACACTAAGTATACGTCGTTTACTCTGCAGGACAATGTGTCATCTCTTGTCTTATAAGTCCTCAACAAAGAATACTTGGGTGGCTTGTTTTGCTAGAATGAATGGATCGGTTAAATAGTTGTTTGTTGAAAGATTGACACATGTGAAACCGTCTGTATCAACTTTAACACATCTTATGTTATTGATCCATACACTTCAATAGCGGTATAATGAAGAACCTGCCAGAGGTCGAGCTCGGCTCGTTTATATATATAAAGCTCAAGCTCGGGCTTGAGCTCGTTTCGAGCCTTATATTTTGAGCTCGAGCTCAGCTCGTGAAATTTTCACAAGCTCGAGCTCGACTAACTTATATAACATGTTAGAGAAAATAAAGCTTAAAGGCTCATTAATTATACTAAGCTCGAGCTCATTTATTTTTTTAAGCTCGTTAATCACAAAAACCTTTGATTATTCCTTCTAAATTTCTCATTTTCCCCTAAAAATATCACAAAAAACTTTCACTCTCATTTTTTCCCTCTAAAAAATCACAAAAACATTTCACTCTCATTTTCTTCCCTCTAAAAGAAAATCACAAAACACTTTTGCTCTAATTTTCCCCTCATCTTTCCATGTAAATAATTTCTCATTCCCTTCTATCTCCATTGCTACCGTTGCACACTTCTCAGCCTCACGTCTACCATCGACCACTCTCATCAAGGTTTAATTCTTTTATCGCCCCAATTAACTACTGTTTCGATTGTGTTTGTGTTGTTTTTAATCCAGTTAGACCTAATTGAGATGAAGTTTATTCATGAAATAAAACTTGTTAATTTTTAGACCTAATTGAGATGAAGATATTTGTGTAGTTGTATCTCTGTTTATGAAAGTGAAACATGATACTTGTAGGTTGATTATGTCGGTTTATTTTGGCCTAATTTGGATTGCNTAGTTGGCATCTTAAGTGTGTGTATGGAGTAGCATTGTTTACATCTAATTTTGTAAATTCATATTTTTGATCTTTATTGATAGAGAGGACATGTTTATTTGTAAAAGTGAAAAGCAATAGCAATTGATTTAACATAGATAAAGTAATATGTAAGTGAAATAAGCTGTAAGTTGATTAGTTGAACTTTTGAGACTCAGAATTTCTACGCTTCAATTCAGCCCCTGTTCTTCTTTTGGTTTTTATTGGCTAATGTGGTTGTTACTAATTGATGTGAGCTCTTATCATACTGTTGAGTTGAGTTATGTCAGCGTGTAGGGACAGAGGATTGAGTTATGTCAGTCGAGTTTCGTATAATACCGTCGAGCTGTGCTTTATTCTTTCAAGTTTGCTTGAATTTTGATGCATTTTACCAGCTCATTAAGGGGTAAAAAGCTCTTAGAAGGTGCTTGGATTAGCTTATGCTTATATTCTTTGAGGGGATAAAAAAGCTAATAAGCATAAGCTTTTCAAATGGGGATTCTTGCGAATGTATAAGGTGTTAAGCTTAAGCTTACCCAAATACCCCTAGATAAACTATACTTTTAGCTTCTCAAAAGAAAAAGAACACATTTTTAACTCTGCTTACTTTTCTTGGCCGACATCTAGTAGACTAAGTGACGCTGCTGAAGAGAGAACTAACTATTTTATAAAGTTACAAAAGGGTGTTTTACCTGAGTCTATAGGCAGGTTACCGAAAGGGCATCAAGCAACTACTTTGCTTGAGCTAATGACTATTAGGGCGTCGCATAGTAAGATACTGTATTGTTATAGTCTTGGTAATGCAATTGGGTTTAGGATCCGTCAAGTGTGTTGACTGATATACCTGCAATTCTGGTGTTTGTTTCGCGCAAAGTTCACAAGCAATGGTTAACTACCATTCAGTGTCTACCCATGATTCTAGAGGTAATTAAGGATTGGCACCCTTGATTTTTATCTCCTGTTGTGCTAGTTATGCATCTATATGATTATCTTTGTAATCAAATAGGTACCGGGGAGTGTGTGGTGTGACATGGATGTTGTCGAATTCTAATACTTTGGTGCACCCAAACGAGCAAGCAAAGAACAGTTGTACACTGAAATTGTGGATGATCTGCGTGGAAGTGGCTCGTGTATTGGTTTAGGTTCTCAGGTATTAATTATTAGATTCTATGCAATCTTTAGTCCTTTGCTAGTAGGATATGATTTAAAGCCACATCACCCACTGTTATTGATGTCGATTATTGATCAGGTAGTTACCTTTATATGAAAATGACTGGTTAGATAGTGGCGATTTATTCTTGATATGGTATCTGATAAATATAAAAAAAAAAAAGTTGAAGATTCAACTAATACACATCCTGGATCTATGTTTAGATTTATATTTCCATGTCATATTTACTTTTCTGTTAGGCATGCGTATACCAAGAGATTTATATTTTAAAGATCTTAGGTANTTAGGTTCTCAGGTATTAATTATTAGATTCTATGCAATCTTTAGTCCTTTGCTAGTAGGATATGATTTAAAGCCACATCACCCACTGTTATTGATGTCGATTATTGATCAGGTAGTTACCTTTATATGAAAATGACTGGTTAGATAGTGGCGATTTATTCTTGATATGGTATCTGATAAATATAAAAAAAAAAAAGTTGAAGATTCAACTAATACACATCCTGGATCTATGTTTAGATTTATATTTCCATGTCATATTTACTTTTCTGTTAGGCATGCGTATACCAAGAGATTTATATTTTAAAGATCTTAGGTAGCAAGTCAAGAGACATATGGGACGCTGGGCGCTATCGTGAGAAGCCAAACAGGTAACCGACAAGTTGGGTTTCTCACAAACCGCCATGTTGTTGTGAATTTAGATTATCCAAATACCCCCTAGATAAACTTAACCAAATACACCCTAGATAAACTATACTTTTATCTTACCCAAATACCCCCTAGATAAACTATGCTTTTAGCTTCTCAAAGAAAAAGAAAACATTTTTAACTTGATCCATTTTTTTGAGCAAACCAAGATTGTGACATGTTTATTCATTTCAGTTAGTTAAATATGCATGCCAAATAAGGCCTGTAGCACGGGGGTTAAGTTTTATTTTTATGTAGTGTTTGCTGTTTACAGACTTTTATAAGGCTAAGCAAGATTCCAGTTTGTAGCCATAAACTTTTAAGAACTCAAAGAAGATGGGTTTTGAATAAAAACTAGTGTTCTGTTTCTTTGATGTTAGCAGGATTATAAGTATTTTTCTTGTCTCTTAGTTACCTTGTAGAGAACTCACCGGTGACGGGAGATTGTTCACATTACATCGAGTAGTATTGAATGGATATGTTGTTGTGTAATCAGTATGTAGGAACTCTATTGCTTCGTATGAGAGAAGTTTTATTTCCTCATTTTACACATCAGCCAGGGTCTATTTTCTGAATGAGGGATTTGCACTTATCGGTGTGGAACTGGTTATATCTCCACAAGTCTTTATAGCCATAAAGAAACAGAATCTGAGTGAGCACATAAATAAGTAGAAACTAAGACTTTGCGGCGAGGAATTTCTATTGATTGTTTCTGTTATTATGCATTCGAAGTTTCGAAAGTTGAAATTATTGGTGATTTTCGACTATAGATATTTAGCTTCTGATATACTATTGGCATATGCCTAATCTTGTTAATTATAGGATTGTTATGCAGAACCTGATTGTTAGTCTTTTTTTACTTTTAAGAAAATTGAAAGAGGACAACATACAAATGAGATCACTATTGGAAATAGAGATGCAATTACAGTTAGAATGAATACACAAGAACACATGCACAACTGGAATCAGAGGCAAGTGCTCGTGAAGAAGCTCAAGAGAGGGTGTGGCAACGAAAGATAAACGACATTAACTCAATTAAGAAGTTTAATAATCCATGTCCCCCTCGGTAAGACGGTAACTGGATTTTGTCATTATTTGAATATTTTAGATTACATACTCCAATTTTATCTTGAATATTGCGAATGGTTCGATTTGGATTATAAATTGAATGCTACATTTGTGATGTGAATATCTAAAGTCTCCTTACTAATGCCAACATAAAGAGAACTTGTGGATGAAAGTTAAGCATACAATTATAGTAATCCAGGCCTGCTATTGCAGAGTTTGGTGGGGTGAGTATTTTTGCGTACAGTAAAAAGAGCAGTTCCGTGAAATATCATTGAGTAAATGTAAATATTTGGAGCAGAAGATGAGTTTTTAAGAGCCTGTATTTTAAACCCTTAAGAAACCGAATAAGATAATTACAAAAAATGAACATGTGATGTCTACACTATATAAAGTTATAACTCTCCTACGTGTTTTGTATCTTATCAGAAACCTGAGGATGGTTCCATCAGCCATAAAGTCCAAAGGTTGGCGAAGTACCAACTCACATACCCACTTTACATTCAAATTACACACACTTCACTCACATACCTATCTTTACACACACTTACACATCTCATCCCTATACTCTCATATACAACTCATATCTATACCCATCATATCTATACAACTCACTCTTCACACTCTCCCACACATCTCATTTAAAATACACACACTTCCCTCACAAACTATCTTTCCACACACTTACACATTCTACCCTATACTTTTATAACCTTAACCCTTTCTCTCCAAGCAAAGCATATTCCCTTTGAAATATTCCTTTGTAACCCAACCATGGTTAGTCTTCATCTCTAACCCTAACCTCTCTTACCCAACCTTGGTTAACCTCTTTTACCCAACTTTGGTTAACTCTTAACCTAACCAACATGATCACTTAAACCTTCTCAACCCAAACATGGTTAACTTTCTTACTTAACCATGGTTATCCTCTAAACCTTCTAAACCCTTAACTCTAACCACAATTACACTTTAACCCTTCCCTTGTGGAATATCCCATGGCATATTCTTTTCTCTCTTTCTATGCCATTTGAGGAATTACATTTACACCCCTTCCAAATTACCCTTTCTATCTTTTATACCCTTGGTAATTTGTTTTCTCTTTATCTTCTTCACTAAATGTTTTTCAAATTGGCTATTTGAGTTGGTAAACCTTAGATTGATTAATGTTAAGGTTTAGTGTGAAGTAAATTGGGTGTTTAGCATGGTATGATATTTACAAGGTCAACACCTAAAGTTTTGGGAAAAATTTACAGGCCTCTGGCGCGTTGACGCGCCAGGGACGCGCCGGGCTCGGTAAAATTTTCCCAAGTTTGGGTTTTGCCTATAAATACCAAGCCATGCCTCTTGTATTCCTCACCCCTTGCCATTATTCTTTCTCTCTATATTCTTTCTCTCTAAACACTCTCTTATCTCTCTATCTCTAATCTTGTGTTCTTGATTTTCATATAACATCTTTGAAAGAACACATCTCCTTGCAAGGGAAGAATCACAAGAACTTAATCCACTCTTGTGATTGTGTCGAGGGTCTTCTTCTTATACCCTTTCTATTACAATCGAGTCTCTAAGTTAGGTTAGGACTTGGTTAAACAAACACTTATTCATTCATTCAATTGTTTGTACGGGAAGTCTTGTGTCTTTGTGACCAAGCCTAGATCATTGGGGATCTAGTTGGAGTTTGATACTTCCGGGTGGAAGTTTGGTAGTTGTCTTTGTGACACTTAGGTAAAGTCGAATCGTGAGATTCTTTTGGGTGGTTTCTGAGGGCGGAATACCGTTTGGGTAGTAACTCCTTCTTTGTAAGCATCAATATTGTTGAATATTGGTGGAGTGAATTGTAACGGTTTGTAATCCACCGAAAGGATTATACTAGTGAATAGTATCGGAGTCGCGGATTTGCAACTGGACGTACGGATGGTATAAACCCCCATCCCGAACCTGTATATATCATGGTGTCTTTTACTCGCTTTATATACTTTGAATTGTGTGTGTGATAGTGGTTGTTCTTGACTAAACCACTTGGTGTTCTTCTTGGCTTAAAGTTTTTAAACATCTAAAAGCCGAAGAAACCGTATTCACTCCCCCTCTACGGTTCTACAATTGGTATCAGAGCGGAATACTCAAGTTTTTGAGCGTTAAAACCTTCCCGAGAAGTCGTTTTAAGTCAAAAACTTCTTTTCCAAAAAATCTAAAATCCTAACTAAGATTTTTGGTAAAGTTGAGTATAGATCCATGGCTCAAGAGAACTACGCGGAGGGGTGTTCTATGCAAAGACCACCTTTGCTAGAAACCAATGGGTTTTTTTTTAGTGTTCTTGATTTTCATATAACATCTTTGAAAGAACACATCTCCTTGCAAGGGAAGAATCACAAGAACTTAATCCACTCTTGTGATTGTGTCGAGGGTCTTCTTCTTATACCCTTTCTATTACAATTGAGTCTCTAAGTTAGGTTAGGACTTGGTTAAACAAACACTTATTCATTCATTCAATTGTTTGTACGGGAAGTCTTGTGTCTTTGTGACCAAGCCTAGATCATTGGGGATCTAGTTGGCGTTTGATACTTCCGGGTGGAAGTTTGGTAGTTGTCTTTGTGACACTTAGGTAAAGTCGAATCGTGAGATTCTTTTGGGTGGTTTCTGAGGGCGGAATACCGTTTGGGTAGTAACTCCTTCTTTGTAAGCATCAATATTGTTGAATATTGGTGGAGTGAATTGTAACGGTTTGTAATCCACCGAAAGGATTATACTAGTGAATAGTATCGGAGTCGCGGATCTGCAACTGGACGTACGGATGGTATAAACCCCCCATCCCGAACCAGTATATATCGTGGTGTCTTTTACTCGCTTTATATACTTTGAATTGTGTGTGTGATAGTGGTTGTTCTTGACTAAACCACTTGGTGTTCTTCTTGGCTTAAAGTTTTTAAACATCTAAAAAGCCGAAGAAACCGTATTCACTCCCCCTCTACGGTTCTACAATTGGTATCAGAGCGGAATACTCAAGTTTTTGAGCGTTAAAACCTTCCCGAGAAGTCGTTTTAAGTCAAAAACTTCTTTTCCAAAAAATCTAAAATCCTAACTAAGATTTTTGGTAAAGTTGAGTATAGACCATGGCTCAAGATAACTACGCGGAGGGGTGTTCTATGCAAAGACCACCTTTGCTAGAAACCAATGGGTTTTTTTTTTTAGGAAAACCCGATTTGAGACCTGTGTTAGGTCCAAGGATCTTGACTTATGGGAGGTCATCCAAAATGGAGATTTTGTCTTCACAATGGTTGATCCAGAAACTAAGTTAATGATCGAAACGCCATACTCAAAGCTTAAAGAAGATGAAATGAAGAAGCTCGTCAAAAATCAAGAAGCCAAGATGATGATATACAACGCTCTACCTCGAAGGGAGTTCGAAAGAGTTCATGTGTGCAAAACCGCCAAGGAAATTTGGCACTCACTTATCATAACTCATCAAGGGAACTCACAAGTCAAAGATTGCAAGATTGACTTACTCATAAAACAATATGAGAAATTTTCAATCTCCGATGATGAAACAATTGACAATGGCTACACACGATTCAATGCTATAATCACAAGTCTCACGGCTCTTGATTCTAGTTTTTGCAACAAGAATCATGTGAGAAAGTTCCTCCGAGCCCTTCCAATCAAATGGCGTCCAAAGGTAACGGCTATTGAAGAAGCTAAGAATTTGGCCGAACTTCCTCTTGACGATCTCATTGGCAATCTCAAAGTTTACAAGATGATCCTTGAGAACGACAAAGCAAGTACGAAAGACAAGAAGGAGAAGGTTAAGTCTTTGGCTCTTAAAGCTAAAGTCACTAGTAGTCAAGCTAGTGATGATAGCGATGATCAAGATGGGAGTAACGGGGATGATGATTTAGACGACGAAGAATACAACCTCATGGCAAAGAACTTTCGAAGATTCTTTAGAAGAGGTGGCAACTTTAGGAGGGGCTTTGGCAACCGAGGTTATGGTGGAAGAAACAACCTTGGTAGTAATAGAGTCGTCGAAAACAAAGTTGGCGAAAGCTCAAGGCGGACTCAAGGATGCTACAATTGTGGGGAAAAAGGTCACTTCATCAATGAATGTCCTAAACCCAAAGTGAACAAGGCATTCGTGGGTGGAACATGGAGTGAGAGCGAGGAAGAAGATCAATCAACAAATGAAGTCACTTGTCTCATGGCACAAGAAAAACTCGAGGTATCTCAAAACCCTTCTATGATTAACAAACTTGATATTAATAATTTGCAAAAGGAGAATGAGAACCTAGTAAAATATGACAACGATTTTAGAAAAACCTTTGAGAAAATTCTTAAGGAAAAACAAATCATTGAGCAAGAACGCGCTAAACTAAATGAAAGAGTCTATGAAATCGAAAGAGAAGTGAAGAAACTAAATCATAGCAAAGAGGTTGTTGAACCTTGTAAGAAATGTGATTCACTCACACTTGAGGTTGACTCTTTGAATGATATAGTATCTAAACTTCAAAAGGAGTCTTTAAGTTTCTCAAAATTTAAGAAAAGTACAAATGATTTAGAAGAAATCATAAGTCGCCAAAAGAGGTCCCAAGATAAGGAAGGTCTTGGATTTTCTAAACATGGTCAAATCTCTTCTACAAGTTTAACAAAACCAATAGCTTTTGTTAAAGCAAAAGAAAGCGAAACACCAAGTTTTTCCGAGACTGACGCGCTGCCTGACGCGCCAACGCGCCAACAGCGCGCCAGGACTCTGAGGAAAAATGAGGGTTCGTCAAAGATTTATGTCAAACCAATTACATCTCAAACTCCTTTTGCAAACACTCGAAGGAACCTAGCTCCCGTCACGAGAAGAGAAAACCTAAGACAAAATTTTAATTCCGGTTCTCGTAATGGTCTTGGTTATACACAACTTCGAGTGAATAGTAAACCACTTTTACCTACACCCAATAGGAGATCTTTTACTTCATACAACCAAAGACCCTCATTTCATGATAATCAAAGATCATATCAATATCAACATAATAATAATTACCAAAGGAGAGACAACTCTTATTCAAACCAAACCTTCTTTAGACCTCAAGGGTACAACTACTATAGACCTAATTACCAAAATCAAAATAATTTTCAAAATAACCCTTGGTCCTCCTTCTCAAACTTTGGTATTGAAAAACTATGTATCTTGCTTCAAGACCCAAGGATGTTTGACTTGGGAACTTTAAATGCTAACCAAAATGGACCCAAGAAACAATGGGTACCAAAGGCATGAGTTATATCTTTGTTGTAGGTTTGTCTCAAAAGTGATCTACAACCGGATGAGTGGATAGTGGATAGTGGTTGTACTAAACACATGACCGGGAATAGAAGATTGTTCACTTCATACATGGAGTATAACGCCAATCAAGTCATTTTTGGAAGCAAACTTAACGGAAAAATTGTCGGCAAAGGTAACGTCCTTCATGACTCCATAGAAATCTCCAATGTTGAGCATGTTAGGGGTCTAAGTTTTAATTTGATTAGTGTGAGTCAATTAAGTGATGATGATTGTGAGGTTAAATTTACCAAAAAGGATTGTACCATTAGCAAAAATGGTGTTGTGTTAGCTAAAGGTATTAGGAGAAATAACTTGTATACATGCAAGTTAGGAGATAATTCTAAGCAACACATATGTCTTACATCCATGGTGGATAACTCAACGCTTTGGCATAGGAGGTTAGGTCACGCCAATATAAGTTTAGTTCAAAACTTAGTTTCCAACGAGCTAGTACGGAAGTTACCTAAGTTGAGCTTTAAAAGACATTATTGTGATACATGTCTAGGGAGTCAAGGTCAAGCAAGTAATAGAAATAAAATTGAAGTGTCAACTAATAGGGTTTTAGAGTTGGTTCACTTGGATTTGTATGGTCCATCTCCAATCCAAAGCTACGGAGGAAACTTCTACACTTTGATAATTGTAGATAATTATTCAAATTATACATGGGTCTTGTTCTTAGAAAATAAAGAAGGAGCCTTAAATAAATTTGATATCTTAAGAAAGAAACTTGAAAACCTACTTGATTGTTCAATTGTTTCAATTAAAACAAATCATAGTAGTGAATTTGATAAGATGAAATTTGGAACCTTTTGTGAACAACATGGAATATCTTATAACTTATCGGGCCCGTTCACTTCTCAATCGCATGAGATTGTTGAAAGAACACATCGTAAGTTAAGAAAGATGAGTCGAGCTATGCTTGATGAACAATCCATTCCACAAAAGTTTTGGTGTCATGCCCTAGATACCGCATGCTATATCTTTAATAGAGTCTACATACCTACAACAAAAAGTGGCTTTTTAGGACCCTTTGTGTGGGACGGTAAATGATAATGGAGGTCCTAAACAAAACGTGTTGTAATAGGAAACTATGAGCGTTTAGGGTCCTTTTTAAGTATTTGCTACTTAGCGATGTCCTAAAAAGTTATATTAAATAGAATAGTCGATGATTTGGGGTCCTATTATCATATAACTTAATAGGACACTTAAAATATGGATCCTAATAAATTACTTTATAAGACATTTAGTTGTTGGTGTCCCATTATGTGATAGTGTAATACGACACTTGATCACTAGATGTCCTATTATGACATAACCTAATAAGACCCTTGACACTTGGGTCTTATAACTTTAACATTTATAGGACGTTTATTCATTATGGTTTTATTATAATACACCATAATAAGACACTTGAGTTTTGATATGTTGCTCTAATTTTCCCCAAAATCAAATCCCCAAAATTTTCCCCAAAATTCACCCTCTAATTCTTCCCGTTAACAATTTTCCCCTAAATCAAATCCCCAAAATTTCCGTTCTTATTATTTGGCTAAGTACCACACATCTCTCTTTACCTATCACTTTTCTTTTTCATTATCCCTTCAACCCCCATTATCCATTTTCCATTATACATTGTCCTGCCTCATTTCGGACTGACGCCACCATATACCACTGCCATCTTCCATCACCCACCATTTTAGGTCTAAGGTTTCGATTTTTTGCTTTTGAAATCGTATTGGCTTTTAGATCTAGGGTTTCATCTTCAAGTTTTTTAATTAATTCTTAAATGTATATTGGTTGTTTACTTGAGTAGATTTAAACTCACACCACCACCACACCACACCAAACCAAATTACCAAACACCCCCTATATCTCCGTCTCACAAATCAGACACACAAAAACACACGCAGTGAAACCAGTTGCCTTCAACTAACAACTCATTACTAGGGTTTCATTCATTCATTGATTCAAAAAATCAAATTTAGATATAAAATAAAAATGTATAGTGGTGGTTCAAGTGACGGTGAAAGCCACGATGCATCATCAGCTCGGAAGATTCCACTGGCGTCTTCGATGCTTTGGGTCAGAAATCTCCGCAGGTTTATCGGATCCGGTGCCGGTCTCGGCTCCGAAGCACTCATGGGTATATATTTTCATTTCCCCAATTTTTTTTAATTCATTATTAATTGGAAAATGTTTGATATTAGCTATATTAGTTTATGTTTGATGATTATTGTGATGAGGCCTGGAGAGATGCTGGGTATATAAGAATAACATTCGCATTATCAGACAATAATGACTTCATAAACGGACGTCATGTTATTTATTACCATGGTTAACTCTAGAAAATAATGAATTCATAAACGGACGTCATGTTATTAATACCATGGTTGTACCCGAACAATACAACATTTGACTAGACGTATAGTTTAATAAAAATGTTTGGTTATTTATCGAATATCTAAAGTCTCCTTACTAATGCCAACATAAAGAGAACTTGTGGAGTAAAGTTAAGCATACAATTATAGTAATCCAGGCCTGCTATTGCAGAGTTTGGTGGGGTGAGTATTTTTGCGTACAGTAAAAAGAGCAGTTCCGTGAAATATCATTGAGTAAATGTAAATATTTGGAGCAGAAGATGAGTTTTTAAGAGCCAGTATTTTAAACCCTTAAGAAACCGAATAAGATAATTACAAAAAATGAACATGTGATGTCTACACTATATAAAGTTATAACTCTCCTACGTGTTTTGTATCTTATCAGAAACCTGAGGATGGTTCCATCAGCCATAAAGTCCAAAGGTTGGCGAAGTACCGTTTTCTAAAGGTAACTATGCTCAAACTTTCTGTTGTCGCTTTTGTGTTTTACTTTCACTTTATCCAGACCTTAATTATAAAGTTAGGCTCTTCTGTCAGGGTTATAGAGATATGTACTTAGAGTGTGGTTTGTTGATGCAGAAACAATCGGATCTTTTACTGAACGCTGATGATCTGGATGCTATGTGGGTTTGCTTAAGAGAAAATTGTGTTATTGATGATGCCACTGGTGCAGAGAAGGTATCAATAGTATACTAGCTTCAAGGCTCTTTGTTTAAGACTTTCAGTATCCAATGATTACGCTGATATTTCTCTTTCTGTAAACCATCTGTAGATGAACTATGAAGACTTTTGCCACATTGCCTCTGTCTGTACAGAACAGATAGGCCCCAAACACCGTCGTTTTTTTAGCCCTTCAAATTTTATGAAGTTTGAGAAAGATGAATCAGGAAGAATTGCCATTCTTCCCTTTTATCTATATGTAATGCGCACGGCGAGTATTCCTCTACACTTCTTCACTGTATAATTGTATTCAACATGTAACTTTCGGTATCATGTGATTATGGTGATTCTGAAAGTTTTATCTTGTCCAGGTTTCTCTTACTCAAGCCAGAATTGATATGAGTGAGCTTGATGAGGATTCTGATGGTTTTCTTCAACATCATGTACGTGCGTCGTTATCTCAAGTGTCAATTTGTATAAAGTAGCTTGTAAACTTTACTGTTGTTTTGATGGAACATAAATCGAGTATTTGAATCATTATTCCTTTTTCTTGCTACAGGAAATGGAAGCTTATATTCGAGGTCTTATTCCTAATTTGGCTCAACTACGTGATATGCCTACACAGTTCATTCAAATGTATTGCCGCATCGCTTCTCAAAAATTCTTCTTCTTCTGTGATCCCAATAGGCGAGGTTCGTTTTTCGTCACTCGATTATATTTTTATGGTTCCAGTTTTTATCCTTTCTAATTCAGTATTTCCTTCAATCCCACAATTATGAATGCGCATCTCTTATCGGTCGCTCATAGACGATAGTCATTGCAATGCTTCTTACTTGCATGTCATATTGAATAATGTTATGGCTTTTTAAGTTTTTACTTTTTATTACTAAATTTGCAGGGAAGGCGTGTATAAAGAAGGTGCTGCTTAGTAACTGTCTTCAAGAACTCATGGAACTACACCAGGTAATAACTAAAAAGTCAGCTAGATGCTTCTGTTGGCATTAGCAGTATCAAATTAACAAAAGAACATTACATAGGTTCAGAGCTCTAAGAAGTTTTTCCTTGAGCCTTCTTTTACCATTTTGGTCAATTAATTCCAAAGTTGTCTGATGATTTACGTAGCAACTTTTGCTGCTAGAAGTCAACATTTTTCTTACTGCTTGCATTTTTGCGTTGTTAATCATAATAGGAAAGCGAAGAAGAAGTTACTGATACCGAACATGCTGAAAATTGGTTTTCCCTGACATCTGCACAGCGTATATGTGGTGAGCATTAATACTCATCTGTAACTTCAGTTGTAACTATTTTATTATACAGTGACCGTGTTCTAGAAGTTATTGCATTAAACAGTAAATAAAAACTTAGCTACTCATATTTATGTACAGATGTGTTTCTTGCGCTTGATTAAGATATGAATGGTACTCTGAGCAAGCAGGAACTTCGAGAATACGCAGATGGGACACTCACAGATATATTTATTGAAAGGGGTAAGAACTGACTTCCATGTTGTTATGTTCTTTGGCCTTGTCCCTTTATCTCGGTATGTCTTTGTTAATCTTGTGATACCAATAATTTTACTAACATGGAGCTTAATGCTTATACATGGGTGTTTATTTGTAGGTGGTCCGTGAGGATTGAGAGAGGATGCATGATGACCACGGACTAAGCTTCTTGTTGCTTTAATTTATTGTTTAATGTTACAAGACTTTATGTTGGATACTGTCTACCTTATTTATGTTTAGTGCTTTTGTTATGACAATTGCTTATTTGAAATACAATTTCGTTTTATTCATTTAATAATTAGTTGATGTTTTATTCATATCGTAATAATAGAGTGTGCATGGTGAAAATAGCGTCCTATCATATGACTTGTCAGGACTTTGAAATTGTCCTATTAAACTTATTAACCGTCCTAACAATTAACTTAACATTGTAAAAGTGTCCTAATATGTTGTTATTAGGACGTTATTTAGGTTGTTAATAGACACTTTATACGACCAAAAAATTGGTTTCATAATCTTCTTTGAGATATATGATAAGCGTCCTAACAATTATCTTTTAACTACGCTTGTATGTGTATCAAAAGATTAATACTAGGTAACCACGTTTTACAACATTGTAAAAGTGTCCTAATATGTTGTTATTAGGACGGTATTTAGTTGTTCATAGACATATTATGCGACCATAAATTTGGTTTCATAATCGTATTTGGAATATTAGGACCCTTTTCTTGGTGTTAAAGTAACTATAATGGTATATGATAACCGTCCTAAGAATTAACCTACAAGGACGCTTGTATGTGTATCAAAAGGTTAAAAGTAAGTTAGCATATGTGAGAACATTTTGAAAGTGTCCTAATATGTTTTTATTAGGACGTTATTTGGGTTGTTTATGGACCTATTATGCGACCATAAAATTGGTATCATAATCTTATTTGAGTTATTAGGACCCTTTTCTTGGTTGCTAAAATAGCTATGATGTTACATCTTAAGCGTCCTAACAATACTTTTAAGGACGTTTTTATGTGTCTCAAAAGATTAAAAGTAGGTGATCACATGTTAAAACAATGTAAAAGTGTCCTAATATGGTTTTATTAGGACGCTATTTGTGTTGTTCATAGACATATAATACGACCATAAAATTGGTTTCATAAGGGTTAGGACGCTTTGGACCTATTACAACCGCCTTACATGAAACGCTTTCACCCTTGGTCCTATTAAATGAAAGGTCCTAAAAAATACCATTTTATGACGCTTATGGGGGTCCTAAAAAGCCACTTTTGTTGTAGTGATAAGAAAAGTCATTAGTAAAATTCCATATGAAATACTTAGGTATAGAAAACCATCCCTAGAGTATTTTAGAGTCTTTGGTTGCAAAGTATTCATACTTAACACCAAAGAATACCTCACCAAATTCGACCCAAAGTCGTATGAAGGTGTTTTCTTAGGATACTCTCAAACAAGTAAAGCATACATAGTACTTAACAAGGAAACAATGAGGATTGAGGAATCTCTCAACGTAACCTTCGACGAGAGCTTGCCCGAGCCTTCTACATCTCCTCCGGCTGAGGATGATGTGATCAACGAGCACATTGCTCATGATCAAGAAAGGTCGCCGACATTACAAGTTAATGTTTCAGATGACGACAATTCTAAAGATGTGAGAGAAGCGAGGGGTCATCCGATTGAGCAAGTCATTGGCGACTTGAATAAGAGGACACTTAGATCACAAACAAAACAAAATTAGGATTGGCATGACATTCAAAAATCAAAATTGTTTTGGGATAGGTCTAGATGATCATCATCTTAAGAGAACAATCTTTTGTGATAAAACATATAGTCTTGCAAAGTCATTTAAATACTCTTAGAGCCTAAAGTTGACTTATATGTTAGAATTTTTGTGAAGGCATGGAAGAAGCATTAATTGTTCCAGAAGAAAGATATGTAGTCAACCTCCATCATTCAAAAATGAGTGATATATTCTAAGATCCTACTGTCTATACTATGTGTTTGATAAGAAAACTTAGCACAAATTATCTTGAATTCATCTTGATATTTTGACTAGTTAATAAAAATCCAAGATTAGATAAAATAATCGAAACACAATTCACACTTGTGTTGAATCTTATATCTATCTTACTTGTTCACCATTATGTGTTTAAACATGTTGCATGCTTAAATAACTTGATTCATGCTTTCCCCTTAACATTAGTTGGCATATGCCATGGGGTTGATGAATCATGAAAAGTATTCGAACTA
>LBNU01003314.1:45949-67681 GCA_014162995.1 Artemisia annua
TTTAAGAAATAACTTTGTCGACTTGGGCTTTCCTTGAGTAGATTTCATCATTGACTCGGCTTTGTGACACTTTTCCACATCTTGTGTTCGTTTTAGGCTTTTAGGTTGATTTTCATGCAATTTATGCAATATCCTTTCCTGCACGATCACAAACACAAAAACACGATATCTTTGGCGTTTCACGTTAGTTTTTGGTCTATAAATCACTTAAACTAAGGTCAAAAGTATGTGTAAAATAGCACATACCATGTATCAATATTGTTAGGTCACCATATTGTAAACACAAGTAATGATAATGGTAGAAATAAGATGAGAAATAGAGTATGGTTGATTATAACAAATGAGAAAGAAAAAGTGCAAGAGTTTCCTTTAGATATTGAAATAACCAACAAGATAAATGAAATACATGAAGTCCTATTTATAGGTGAGGACTAGGGCAACATTCCCTTTCCTCCCTATCATGTCTAGACGTGGGCTTTGTGGCTCATTGGACATTTAGTGGACTCCAAACGTTACATAAATAAACTAGATATAGTAGCAACCTATTACATATACTGAAATAACCGAGACTTGATAAATGTTGATAAACTTAGATCCTAACAATCTCCCCCTAAGGATCGGTTATGAAGGAGTGATATTCGTCACGGGCATTTGAGGTTGCTTGACGTCATTGTCTTTATCTTTAATTGTAGATTTTCATAGCTTTTGACGTCTTCAAAATAAGATTAGTAGAAATGATTCATCGTTCTTTGTTCTTTGTCATTGATGATGTGGAAATGATTAAATGATGTAGTAATCTACCATTCGTCACTCTCTTAGACTCCAGTGGATCTGCATCTTTCCGACATGCTCATACATCTTTGACGTTTGAAACTTTCATCCATGTGAAGATCTCTTTTCATTGATGAAGATTCTTAGTGTTGACATAGAATCCTTCTTTAGACGTTGCTTTGCTTTAGATCGTTTTCTTATCACTTTGTAGATTCTTTTGGCATGGAATCTATCTTTGACTTAAATGTTGCTTCGATCTTTCATGAGAGCTTTCATAGTTGTAGAGATGCAAGTATGAGCATATGGAAGCTGGTGTTCAAGATGGTTGTTGTACCTGCATTGAAACAGTTAGCAATAAAACATCCGGTACTTACAGGTTCGGAATTAGAATTTGTCGACAGCATAGTGTGAAGACTCCTTCTAATCCTTACCAAGGCCGTTCCTAATCGGATACCCCCTAGAGGGCTTACACAGACATACATAAGTACACCCACGATTAGGTGAGTCGCTGGAGATCACCCCACGACTGTAGACCGATTGGGACCATCGTAAACACTAAACATAATCCACAAGGAATCACCGAAGTGACCTGCTGTCAGGGCTGTTTAATGTTGACCCTGGCAGGATTTCCGTTCAATCATTTGAGAAATACATAAGTAAATCCCTCATAAACGTTCAAGGCAGATTGCTAAGATTTGCGTAGGACTCAATAGTTTACACTTAACGTCCAATGATGTAAGACACTAGTGTAGAAGTTTTATGTGTTCCTAAGAGATCTTTTATGTTATCTCGTGGCTCTAGACTCAATTCATCCACAATTGGTCGTCGGAGGTGTGGAGCAGAGTACCTCCTTTTCAATATCGACACACTCGTAGTGAATGGTCAATAGATTATGCAGGGTTCTCCGTGAGAATGAAACAAACATCTTTTGAGAGATTCCTGAGTGGCTAAGAAGGTTTAGGTGCATTACGTCACTGGGTCCATGACGTCTTTATCTTCAATACCGGTGTCGCCTTAGCAACAACCAGTAGCATATGAATTGTACCCGGTTTCTGTCCTAAGGTTGATAAATTGGAGGGCTATTTCTTTTCACCCTTTTCTTTCATTTCTTTTTAATTTTCCAACCCCTTCTTTCTCCTTTCATTCTTTTCTCCTTTTGTCATATCATACCTAAGGACTTCTAATTTCTAACTGTTGGTGATGTCCTTGGGTAGATCCCTCCGGTTCTGGTGGATCATAGGACGGTTATTCATATCCTTAGTCACCTTGTAACTCCATGACTATCATATTGATGCCTTTGAACGAAATCTTTGAAACTCTCTCAAAGTGTTTATGATTATAAAATCTTTTTGTTAACACTTTGAGGTTTTTGATTTCTTATGAAAGACTCCCCCTCCACATATGCTTATAAATGTTTTCAGAAATTTGCGTATGCAGGAAGAGTTGGCACTTTTGAATTGATCCATTCTTAATAGGCATGTACCCGAGGGACACGTTTACGTTGCTTAGTTAAAGGGATACATTATCAGTTTTTAGGTGATAACTAGCCCTAATAACTAACTTGAAGTTGTTAACATTCCTAAAAGGAAGTTAGACTCATCAAAGTAAACGTCTAGAAAGAGTTTCTCGAAATGGTACTTTGTACTAGGATAAATCCTTCCGAATACTAACATTTGTTGTTTCGTCAATTCGTGGGTCAATTCTGAGTCAAGCTCGCACAAGATAAAACTTTTTGACATCATATTTTAATCACTTTTCATCTTCTCCCCCTCAAAAATAGCATATCAAATGTTGTTTTTGTAAACGTTTTGATTAAAATATGCCTTTTTGAGTCTTATGGGGAGAAATCAATCAAGACTTTAGGATTTTAGAACGATGTTTGAAATCAAGTACTCCCCCTCAACAAGTGATTACTTATTGAGGTGTAATACTTGTCTTTTGAGCAGAATTGTAGAAATCATGAAAAGTTTGTTAATTCTACTCAAAAGTAAGAAGCTTTCGCTCCTTATATTAGGATTGTAGCACTGATGCGTACCACAGGGTCCTTTAAATACAAAGTTCGGGTTGTACACTGTTATGTGTGCACAAGCTGTAGCAATTACAAATCAATCAATGTAAATGAAAATATTGAAATTTTGGTACCGGAAGAATGGGAGCTGAAGTTCATCATTCGGCTATGCATCAAAGTCTGTGAACTGTGGATCAGGTCGTCTGAATGTCAAGACCGGAAATGAAGGTCGAACACCGATGTAGCTTTCCAACCTCCTAATCTGTTGACGACGGTATAGCCTTTCTTCAATGGTATGGACAAAGTTACGAATCATTCTTTGTCGATTAGCTTTCCACCTAGTTTCTTGACCCTCTTTTAACCTCTTCTTCTCATCATCCAACCTTTCTGCCAACCTATTACGAACTCTTTGAAGTGTCTCATCACAAAACTTCGGAATTTCATCGAACCTCATAAGACGAAGTTTATTCTTCTTGTTGAGGTAGGTGACTCCAAATGATGGTTGTTGCACGAGAGTGTACTGTGATAGCCCTTGAATTCCAGTGAACATGAGTTGTGGTTTGGTGAGGTTGATGTTGTTCTGATAACTTTCCACGCCTAGTTGAAGATCTTCCACTCTTTCTTGAACTATAACCCGTCTGATGTAGAGTAGTAGAGACGCGATGAAGTTGTATTGTGTTTCTTTTTCGAAGTTGAGCATCTTTCCTTGAACCTTTAGCAAATACATGTCTTCGATGTCATTCAGGTTCAGATCTGGGAAGTCTGCTTCACAAAACTTGTATCGCTTCTCATCCAGTCTCTTGACGATGATTTCTTTCATGAAAGTGTAGTTGAATCTTCTGTCTTCAACGATTTCCATGATTGCAACGATACGAAGCGGTTGCTTCACATTTTCACTTGACTTAAGATGTAGTCTGTGGGTGTAGCCGAGTTTTCGTTTCTCAGGCCAGTGTTGAATACCGAGAAGAGCTTCCTTGTTGTAGGTGACAACTGATTTGCTGAAAATTGGTGCAGTCTCTTCAATGTCAGGTAGTTCGTATCTGGCTGCTGGAACGGAAATCGTCAGTGAAGATGCATATCGTTCCTTGGAAGTCTCGTGAGCGTGTTGAAGGTATCTGAGGTCGTTGTTGAAGAAGTGTCGGTACGGAATCTTAGGTTTCTCAGGAAAGCCTAGAAGAGGCAATGGTTTTGTCCAGTCAGTGAAGTAGGGAGTCTTGTCTTTCTTCTCCGTGTCGATGTTGGATTCAGGGTTGAGCCAGTCGAACGTGCCAGATAGTGCGCAGGCAATGTTCTCCATGTGGTATTCGAGTTCAACTTTATTCCCTGATCTCTTCTTCAGAAAGTCCATAGCTTCACGGTTGATCCTTTTCAGTTCAGCTTTGGTCAACCTTTCAACTTGAAGTCCCGTCATGATACTTTGAGTCATTTGCAAAGTATTTCAAGGCAGTGGTTCTTCGGCTTCAAGTGGTGGTTGTGTTTTGATCATCTCGGTCAACCAATCAGATTGGGGAGCTTCTTCCACATCTAACCATGTGAAAGGAGTAGACTTCTTCTTCTTCTTCTTTGACTTTGTGGATTTCTTTTTCTCTTTGGTTTTTGCAGTTGATGATGGACCAGCTTAAAATTCAGGAATTTGTGATTCGGGGATTGATGATTCGGGTTCTTCCTGAGTGTCAGCTGGTTGAAGCATAAATGGTTCTTCTGACTGAGTTGGACCGGAACCAGATGCTGGTGCATGTTGCTTGGTAGGTGGAGCCTTGGAAGTCTTATGTGGTTGTTGAGATGATGATGGTCCTTTAGATGTCTTTGACTTCTTGCTTTTGGGATCAGAGTCAGGATCATCATCCTTCCTAGGTCTTTTGTGTTTCCCAGCAGCTTCCTTACATGATTCTTTCGAGGCAATTGTTTGGAGTGCCTCAAACATTGTTGATTCTTTAGGAGTCTTGTCTTCCTTATTTCTGAGTTTAGCAGCTAACAGGGCTTGTAGTTGTTCGGTTGAAAGTTCAGTTGGTGCTGGAGGAGCCCTGTCGGTGCGGAGGTAGAAAGGAGTAGACTGAAGCATGCGTTGGATACTATGCTTGATCCTGGTATTCAACTCTGAACGAATTGGCTCAAGAAGTTCTGACACTGCTGGTTGAGCAATTGCAGCAAGATTATCGGTAAGGTATTCGGCAGTGTATTCCTTGATCATTCTGCTCATGTCTGCTTGAAGTAACTTTTCAACCAATCCCGTAGAGTCTTGGAGACCCTTGACTTGAGTAGTCAAAGTTTTGACTTGTTTTGAGAGCTTTTGAACTTGGTCTTTAAGGTCTCTAGCTTGAGGTTATGTCTCCTTCTTCTTTTTCCTTGCCATAGCAACAGCTTGTCTGATCCTTTGCGATGCTGTCAAGGATGATTTGCTTCCCTTCTTCTTCTTGATCAACTTGCCTTTCGATGTTTTCTTTGTTGGTGGTGGAGATGAATGATGTGATGATGATGAAGATGATTCATGGTCAGGTTCTGATGGAGGAGGTGAAGGAACCCTTGGAGGTGTGCCTGAGGGAATCGGAGGATCCTTTGAAGATGAATGAGGTTGTGTGTTGATGAATTGATCGGTGTCAAAGAATTCTTCGTCTTTTACATCACTAATCAATCTTTCAGACTCCTCACTTGCTTTCTTTTTCAGTTCTTCTTCCCTTTGAACCTGATCAATGAACTCAGGTGTGATAAACTCAGTTTGCTCTTTCTCAGCATCTTCCTCTGTAGCTTCCTTCATAATAATGTTCCCTTCTGGATCACGTTGTTTGGTTTCAGTCTGTNGGGAATCGGAGGATCCTTTGAAGATGAATGAGGTTGTGTGTTGATGAATTGATCGGTGTCAAAGAATTCTTCGTCTTTTACATCACTAATCAATCTTTCAGACTCCTCACTTGCTTTCTTTTTCAGTTCTTCTTCCCTTTGAACCTGATCAATGAACTCAGGTGTGATAAACTCAGTTTGCTCTTTCTCAGCATCTTCCTCTGTAGCTTCCTTCATAATAATGTTCCCTTCTGGATCACGTTGTTTGGTTTCAGTCTGTGAGGGAGGAGGAACTACAGTGCTACGTGAGCCACCCTCTTGTGCCTCTAGGTTGAGCGGTCGTTGATGAGGTTGTGGATGTTGGAGATTGAGGAGTGCAGCTTCTCTTAGGTCTTTCAAATGCTGCTTTTCTTCTGCTCTAGGATCGACAATAACGCTTTTCAGTTTGCGTTTGTCGACTAGTGGTTCACCAACTGGTTCATTTGCTTCTTCTTCATCATGAAAATCACCACTGGGTTCATTAATGGTGATCCCTGTTCCTTTCTTTTGTTCCTTCTGAGAAGTTTCCTTGCTTATTTGTTTAGCAAGTTCGAGTCCAGGAAACTCCTCTTCGTCATCCTCTTTATCATCCTCTGCCTTAGATCTTCTCTCATAGTCTTCCTCGTCATCTGACTCAGAACCAAATTCAGATTCAGTTTCTATTTCTGACGATGAAGCTGACGGTTCATCTTGAGGAATCTGTTTTGGTACGGCTTTCCTTCTAGGTCTGGTGGGTGGTTTCGGTTTGGTCTTAGATTGTTGAGAGGTTTTGGTGCTGCTTGTACTTCCCGACTTACCACCTCTTCTACTTCGGGTTTGAACTATAGAAGCTGGTTCTTCTTCTTCACCAATGTAACCAACTTTTCCAGCTAGAAAGGCTTTGTCATAGATTTTGAAGTTTTGAGTCTTTCTAATCTCTTCATCCAGAAAGTGGTCTGGGATTCTCATTCCTTTCGTCCTTGTAACGAACCTGATGGTTTTGACGAAGGAAATCCTGAAGTCTTTGTTGTAGATGTCTTTGGGTTCTGTTCGGTCATGCATTCTCTTGACGTAATCAGGTGTTTTCTCACAGAAGTGTTCGATAGCATCTTTGTGAACCTAACGAACGGAATCACGGTCCTTTCACGGTCAGTCTGAATGTGATGGATCATGTCGCTCATTATGAATCTGGCGAAGTCAATCGGTTTCATGCTCATCATTCCCCAAAACACTTGTAGGTGCTCCAATCGTTGGTGTTCGTGACCACTCCTCCTTCTAGCAATTGATCTGACTATCAACATGTAGAACGTTCTCCATGGTTGTAGCAGATATTTGACGTTGAACCTCGATAGTCTGGTGAGTGGTAGATGATCTTGAACATCGTATCCTAGATCGATGGAGTAATCCAGGATTTCAAGTTCTGTTAACATGGGATGAAATTCTTTTGGTGTAGGTAACATAAGAACGGTTTGAAGAACATTAAGGTCTTTAGTGTATTCCTGACGATCCAGCTTGACAGTGAATGATTCATCGTCCAAGTTAGCCCTAGCAGTGTACCAGAACTGATGAATGTAGAAGATTGGTACTGATGTAGACTTTGTTAGCATTGGTTTGCAAGGATGAGCCAGTAGTATGTCCTTAACAATCTTGCACGTATCTTCTGGAATACTGAGTCTGTTGAAGTCAATACATGGATTGTTCTGGTCTATGATGACGTTGTAGTTGGCAGGGAAAATTTCTCCAAGTGTGAGTAGTGGTAGAGTTTGTTCTGGGACAGATTCATTGTGTTCAGCCATTGTGTTCTGTAAATGTAATGTCATGAAATCAAACATCCAGATTCGTTAGTTATTAGTCCGCATTCATGTTTGATATACAAAGATGTACAAGTTATATGATGCATTTATGGTCCAATTAATTAATATGTGATAAGTGACAGTATTAACAATTTAACATGTATGTTATAAGACATAGCAATGAGACATTTAAAGCACAAACGTCTAATAAATACATGTACATCAATACTACACAAGCACAATTTAATAAACCTTATTACAACACAATCATCACACACATTCATGAGGATTCATTCATTATACATGTTTTCGAAAAGTTACAATACATGTGAATTCTCAGAAATATGTTAAGTGTGGTCTCGAAAATATGACAATTCATGTTCTCGATAACTATTACTTAAGAAGTTCTCGATAACTTTTATACATTGTGTTCTCGATAATTTCAGTTGAAAAGATTTCGATAACTCTGAATAACAAAGGTTCTCGATAACTCTGAGTAAAAGTTATCGATAACACAATTTCCATGTTCTCGATAATTTTGAAAGTTCTCGAAAACTTTATGATCTCGATAATTTTGGGATCTCGATAAATTTATTGAGGGATCTCGATAATTTTAAAGAGTTCTCGATAACATATGTTCAGGAGAGATCTCGAAAAATTATCGAGAGATCTCGATAAATTTATCAGAAAAGATCTCGATAAAAATATATATTTCGAAGAATTCTTATACAAGAATTTTCGAGATCCTTGAAGACATACGTTTCTTTGAAAAGATTGATTCCTTGAATGAATACCTGATGAAATGAGTGTGAATTAACAGTTAGAATCACATCAAAGGAAAATGCAAAAGATCTCGAAAACGTAATATCACCCTAAATTATCTAGAACACGTATTTGTGTGAAACCATGTTGTAAAACTTATGACATACATCAATTAACCTTTATAAGAACACAACTAGACCATTTAATTAGACTCTAGAACACAAATATGAGAACGCTCAAAATCAAACATAAACCCTAATTTTCGAATACATTCGTATGAGATAACAAGAGCAATTAATGAACATAAACATGTTACAAACTCACTAACAAACATATCCCACCAAAGAAATTACACAAAACAACACTAAATCAAGAAAGCCCAATTCATTCGAAACCCTAGTTATCGAAATCCATACTAACGTGATTGTTGTTGTGATTAAACGTTAGGGACATGATTAATAAACATTTAAGAACAAAAGCCCTATGATTTTTTAACCAAAAAACATATGAATCACGTACATTCAAGATTAACGAAACCCTAATTCTACAAATCAAAATTGCGAATAATCTAGCCATAGAAAAGTTAATTCCTTGAAAACCTCTTGTTAAATTAGGCCAAAGATTATGAAGCAACTTACGGTTTGAAGATTTAGAGCACTGATTTGCGAATTGATTCTTGGCCGTTTGATGTAAAAGGGAGTGTTTGTTTTTGTGTTTTTGTGAAAGTGAAAGAAAAAAGACGGGGGGGGGGGGTGTTTGTTTTGGTTACGTTTTTGAAAAGTTTGATACTATGGCAAGATTAGTCCTTTAACTACAAGTCTTACATTATAACAGTCCAAATCATTAATATTTAACGGCTTAATGTAACGACCGTTAATGGCAAAGACATACTAGGATAAAAGGAAATAAGAAAAGTAAAAAAATGATACGAGGGATAGCCTGTGATGTCCCACCATTATAACAAGATTATCATCATAACTTTTGAAATATGCAAGTAGACATGTTTGAACAAGATTTTTGAATTGTGAAGAACATTTTCTCCCCCTCAACACTTGGTATGAAAATTGTGAAATTTTTGATAAACCGAAGTGTTGATGAAGGTATTGTACTTGCATTTGAAAAACGAGAGAAAAAAACATAAATAAAACTTAAAATATGTAAACTCTTTTTGGTATTTTTGAAGATTTTTTGATTTTATGTTTTTGTTTTTGATAAATATGTACAAAAATGGTTTTGGTATTTGACTCAGTTAATTGTTTTCAAGAAAAGAGTTTAGATCATCTGGAGTCAAACACCGCATACCAATCAGGTGGACTAGTTCAGCGAACCTTGAGGGAGCTAAAGGTTTTGTGAACAAATCTACCAGTTGGTATTCAGTACCCACGAAATATAACTCTATTGTACCCTTTTCAACATGCTCCTTGATGAAATGATAACGGAGATCAATGTGCTTAGACTTTGAATGCAGAACCGTGTTGCACGAGATTGGTATCGCACTTTTCGAGTCACAGTACATCGGAATCTTGTTGAATAAGTAACCATAGTCCATTAGCTGTGTACGCATCCAAATGACTTGTGCACAACAGGCAGACATGGCAACATATTCAGCTTCTGTTGACGATAGTGAAGTGCAATCCTGCTTCTTTGATTGCCAAGACACGAGTTTATCTCCAAGAAACTGCAAACCACCAGAAGTACTTTTGCGTGTATCCATACACCCTTTATGTATCGAAGGATTCTCTTAGCATCATTGAGGTGACGTTCAATAAGACTGGACTGATAGCGAGAGCACATAAATACAGCAAATACAATATCCGGTCTAATAGCGGTGAGATACATAAGTGACCCAATAATACTTCGGTATTTTGTAGGGTCAACTGGTTTCCCATTTGGATCCGCATCTAACTTAGTTGTGTTGGCCATAGGAGTATTGTAAGTATCACAACTGGTCATTCCATGTTTCTTAATTATCTCAAGAGCGTATTTGGACTGATTTAGGAAAATTCCACGGGGTGACTGATGAACTTGTAGTCCTAAGAAGAACGTAAGTTCACCGATCATTGACATTTCAAAATTTTGTTTCATTAATCTGGCAAAAGCGTTTGAGTACTTTTTNCATAGGAGTATTGTAAGTATCACAACTGGTCATTCCATGTTTCTTAATTATCTCAAGAGCGTATTTGGACTGATTTAGGAAAATTCCACGGGGTGACTGATGAACTTGTAGTCCTAAGAAGAACGTAAGTTCACCGATCATTGACATTTCAAAATTTTGTTTCATTAATCTGGCAAAAGCGTTTGAGTACTTTTTGTTTGTTGAACCAAAAATAATGTCATCGACATATATTTGCACAATTAAAACATATTCCCCATGTTTTTGGATAAACAAAGTTGGATCTAATAAACCTTTTGTGAAAGAGTTAGCAAGCAAGAAAGCAGTAAGTTTATCATACCACGCCCTGGGGCTTGTTTGAGACCATAGAGAGCCTTCTTAAGTCGGTAGACATGATTCGGGTGCTCTGGGTCGACAAATCCCTCTGGCTGACTAACGTATACCTCCTCACGTAATTCACCATTTAGAAATGTCGTTTTTACATACATTTGATAAACGACCATGTTTTTGTGAGCAACGTATGCCAGAAATATTCGAACAGCTTCAAGTCTAGCCACTGGTGCGAAAGATTCCTCAAAGTCAATTCCTTCCTCCTGAGCATATCCTTTAGCTACCAAACGTGATTTGTTACGAATAACGTTGCCTTCTGCGTCCAACTTGTTTTTCCAAATCCATTTTAGCCCAATGACATAAACCCCATCCGGTCATTCAACTAATTCCCAAACTTCAAGACGTTTGAATTGGTTGAATTCTTCTTGCATTGACTCAATCCAGTTGTCGTAAGTGAGAGCTTGTTTGATGTTTTTAGGTTATTCATGACAAACTGTAGAGCATAAATGCAATGTTCGGCATCGGAGTGAAGTTTTTGTCTAGTCATAACTGGAGCCGTTGGATGACCAATAATGTTGGCAATTGGATGACACGTGTCCAATGATGTGTTGAAGGGTGAGGGTTATGAAACTGCTGCATATTAGTTGATTACAAGTTGCGTGTTGACGACTCTGCAATATCAGAAAAGTTTGGAGTCGGAGCAAACGGATTGAAGAACGCATTTGGATCATAATTTGCAGGTACGGGTACTTGTGATTGATTAAGATCTTCAATTGGGTTATCTGTGTTGGAAGCGGTTTGTTCGTCTATTGTTGGTGATCCAGTCGGGGGTGCATCGGGTTTTACTATTGTAGTTGTAGTAACCGTTGTATCAGGTACTTGAATATTATCAAGTTGAGCAGCAGAACTAGTGGATACATCTGGTGCACGTGTCTCAAATGAATCATCGAACAAAGGAGAGAACAAAGTTTCCAATTCTTTACGAGTTAGTGACAAAGGTNCTTGTGATTGATTAAGATCTTCAATTGGGTTATCTGTGTTGGAAGCGGTTTGTTCGTCTATTGTTGGTGATCCAGTCGGGGGTGCATCGGGTTTTACTATTGTAGTTGTAGTAACCGTTGTATCAGGTACTTGAATATTATCAAGTTGAGCAGCAGAACTAGTGGATACATCTGGTGCACGTGTCTCAAATGAATCATCGAACAAAGGAGAGAACAAAGTTTCCAATTCTTTACGAGTTAGTGACAAAGGTTCAGCTGAAGAATCTGGAAAGTTAAGACGGTTGGTTGCGGGTCCTAAGCTGTTTTGCTCAGAAGCCATTTATGTGAGCTCATTGAAATTAGCAGAATAGTCTCCTGAATCTCTCTAGTATGACGGTTGTAGATTCTAAATCCTTTTGATTTTTCACAATATCGAATGAAGATACCGACGTCATCCTTTGCTTTAAGTTTTCCAAGATCATCACGATCATTATTTGGGTAGCATAGAGAACCAAATACATGAAAGTGTTGTATGTTAGGCTTTCGTTTGTGAACAATTTCAAACGGTGTGACTTTGTGACATTTATTGATCATACAACGATTTTGGGTATAACATGCGGTTGAGACGGCTTCATCCCAAAGATAATCTGGTAATTGAGCATTAATAAGCATCGTTCATGCGGCTTCCACTAACGTTCTGTTGCGTCTTTCGACCACTCCATTTTGTTCGGGAGTCCGTGCAATTGATGTTTGATGTTCAATTCCAACTTTCTCAAAGTAATCACGAAGAGTTTGATTCTGAATTCAGTTCCATTGTCTGTTCTTACGATTCTGACTGTGTTGCGAAGTTGAACCTGAATTTTCGTGAGAAAGGTGATTATCATCGATGGAGCTTGATCTTTACTTCGAAGAAAGTAGACCCAAGTCCATTTGGAAAAGTCATCGACTATCACAAGAATGTATCGTTTCCCATTGATCGTTTGTACTCGCATTGGGCCACATAAATCCATATGAAGAAGTTGAAGAACATGATCGGTACTTGGTTCTGGTTTTGAATTTAGATGTGCACATTTGCTCTTTCCTTGTTCACAAGCAGGACATAAGTGATCTTTTGCATACCTGAACCTTGGAAGACCGTCAACTAGTTTATGGCGAGCAAGATCAGTCATAGTTTTGAAGTTGAGATGAGACATGCGTTGGTGCCATAACCAGGATTTTGTCGATTCAGCCTTTGAAAGTAGACAAATGGGAGAGGAAGCGGTCATGTCGGACATTGAAATTGTATAAAGACTGTTTCCACGTGTGCCGGACATCAGATCATTTCCTTGTAGATCACGAACAAAGCATGTTTTCTCCCTGAATGCAACTTCCAGATCACCATCACAAAATTGACCGACTGAATATAGATTGTGACCGAGGCCTTCAACATAATAAACACGACTAATTTTGATATTCCCACTGACATAGTCCCCATACCCCATAATTGCAGCGAAATGATCATTCCCGAATCTGACAGTACCAATGAACTTTAAGACAAAGTTTTAACAGGTTTGAGATTCGCCTGTCATGTGTCGGGAGCATCCGTATCAAACAATTCCCAAGAGAACAATTTGCACCACCTGAGATTGAACTATCGGTGTAATAAATGGCCCGAGTCGCTTATGTGGCAGTTTTGCATGTTGGCCATGAGCATGACCAGCAGCTTCCAGATCTTTCATAGTCATCTCGAATGTGCATTAGCCATGAAGCTGTTGCGTTGGCATTCGTATACTGCGGGCTTTTATCTTTGAGAGCTAGGAGTAAATGCCCTGCTTGTGGATACTTTGCTGCCTTTGAGTTTCGTGGTGATTGGACATGGCAGTTGCCAAGTGATCTATCCCATTGCAGTTATAACATCTGATGAGTTTTATTCCCTGATTCCAGTATCCCCTGTATCACATTTTTTGCATCTTTCTGATGACACCACCATTGTTCCTGAATCCTCCATTGTTGTTAAACCGTTGTCCAGAATTGGAGTTACCCATATAACCACCCGATCCAAATCTTCCACTGTTACGATTCTGAATTTCAACGTGACCATCGTGAATGACAGTTTGATTCCTTGTGGTTGAAGATGTACGAAGACGATTGTTGGACTTGTTTGAGAATTTGCTGAAAGCTCTAGCAATGAGTACAATTCCTTGGTTGAGACTGTTAAAGTCCTCATCATCATCGTCATCATTAGCAATGTGTTGTGAAGATAAGGTGTCATTGTTGTCATATGAAGCAAATTAATTTGCAGGAGGGTGCATTGTGGAATCATAAGATGAGTACTGAGATGGGTTGTTGAGATAAGCCTATTCTGGATGATAAACATTGTGTTGTAGTGGTGGAGAAGGAACATGTGATTGAGCAACAAGTGCCAAAGAGTTTGTAGGTGGGGGCTGTGAGTAATTTCCTCTGAAAGTGTTTCAGATAGTCATACAACAAACCATATGGTGTCTCATGAAGATTCTTTGCTTGTCGAACAAATGTCACATACTTCTGCCAATCAGGACCGAGACATCCTAAGAACTTCGTGTTTATAGCAATCTTTGGTAAGATGATATTGTGTCTGTCGAGGTCATTAATGATGTTCGTGAAGCGGTGATAATATGACTCAAGTGATTCCATTGGCTCAATCATGAAATGTGTGTATTCCATATAAAGTTTTGATTCCATGTCATCTTGATTCAATTGAGTACCTTCCATTAGGAGATGAACATGTTCCCACATAGCCTTAGCTGTTTTCTGAGCATCAACACCGCGAAAGATCGGATTTGGTATGCCTTGAAGAATGTAAATCATAGCATATTCATCTGCTTCTTTGTAAAGAATTTGTTCAGCAGTAAGTTGAGCATCAGTAAGAGGTCTGTGTGAATCCGGTATGGGTGGAGTAGCATTAGGATTACCAGGGACAAAGTTAGTCGATGTTACAAACGGACCTTCAGTGATAACTTGTCTCATGTATTTGCCATGTGGTTTCTTGAGTTCAAGAAATCTTAGGAATCGACTTGACCACTGAACAAAGTTATCGGGTGTGAGCATTGGTGGTGTGTCAAGTGAACCTGCTTCATGTCTTGATTGTTGAGTAGTGATGACTTCACACATTTGGTCAAACCAATGAGTTTGTTTCGATGGTGGAGTGATTTGTTGCATTGGAAAAGGTGGACGTTGAGGTAGTTGTTGATGTTGATGCATCATGACATGTTGTTGAGAGATCGTTTGATGATATTGATATGATTGTGTAGGTTGTTGTTGTTGATATTGTTGTTGTTGTTGACGAAACATTTGTTTTTGATGATAGGGTTGTTGATGATGAAAGTTGTAGCACGGTGGTTGAGACATGATGAAATACTTGTGTGTAAATGGATCTTGTAGAAGGTATAAGTGTTATGCCGATTCTCGAAAAACTTTCCCAAGTGTGTTCTCGAAACTTTGTATGTAGAATATTTCGAAAGTCAGTTAAAGTCCAAAGATCTCGAAAGTACTGTGTGATCTCGAAAAAGGAATCCAAGTTCTCGAAAATTTCCAAGGTTCTCGAAAAATTAGGTTTTCGATAAATTGCAAGTTATCGAGATCACAGAGATTAGTGAAATCAGCAATGTTCTCGAAAGAGTATGAAAGGATTTTGAAAAGTTCCAAAGATTTTGAAAACAGAATAAGATTTTGAAAAGTTTGTGAAGTTCTCGAAAGTTTTCAAAATTAGGATCTCGAAAGTTTGGGGTTTAAAGTTCTCGAAAATAGGGCAGTTTTTGTTTTTGTAAAAAGCAAGCCAAAATCACGTTTTTAATCCAAGATTCTTGTACAACTAGCCTTAAAATGATGAAATCTAAAAGAAAGTTGCAAACTGGAACCACTTTTCAAAAATTCCAAAGTTCTCGAAAAAAGGTACAAGTTACGAATCACAATTATTTTTGAAAAATTTTGAGACTTTGTTGATTGTTTGGGTCTGTAGCACAAGTTTGAGGACAAAGATGTGATATAAACACGAAACAAACAAGAAAGTAGCAAAATTTTTTAAAAATAACGAGTAAAAACAATGGTTTTTGGTTCGTACACTAAAATAACAAAAGATACACCTTCTTCTAACGATTGATACCACTTGTTAGGTCACCATATTGTAAACACAAGTAATGATAATGGTAGAAATAAGATGAGAAATAGAGTTTGGTTGATTATAACAAATGAGAAAGATAAAGTGCCAGAGTGTCCTTTAGATATTGAAATAATCAACAAGATAAATGAAATACATGAAGTCCCTATTTATAGGTGAGGACTAGGGCAACATACCCTTTCCTCCCTATCATGTCTAGACGTGGGCTTTGTGGCCCATTGGACATTTAGTGGACTCCAAACGTTACATAAATAAACTAGATATAGTAGCAACCTATTACATGTACTGAAATAACCGAGACNAGTGTCCTTTAGATATTGAAATAATCAACAAGATAAATGAAATACATGAAGTCCCTATTTATAGGTGAGGACTAGGGCAACATACCCTTTCCTCCCTATCATGTCTAGACGTGGGCTTTGTGGCCCATTGGACATTTAGTGGACTCCAAACGTTACATAAATAAACTAGATATAGTAGCAACCTATTACATGTACTGAAATAACCGAGACTTGATAAATGTTGATAAACTTATATCCTAACAAATATAATTATATCTATCAAAGGTCATTGATACACCATTGAGATTGGTTGAGGAGGTAATTCCTTTTGGTTTCGATTCCCAATGTGCTGAGGCCTTCACAGCATTTCCCAGCTTTACCCTGTTCTTGTTTACAACCTTAGCAGTGGGAATTTTTGTCCTGGCAGTGGAAACTGCTGGCTTTGAAAATTCAGCTTTAGGTACCCACTTCTGGTTATAAACAACCTTTTTCTCAAAAAAAAAGTCCTTTTACCTGTTTGTGCAGATTTAACAAAAGATATATTTGGTTTTGCACATGAAACAGGTGATTTTGGGTAAGCAGTGTTAATAGTTTTAGCAGGTGAAAAGATTTAGGTCTAGATCTTAATTGAACTGCTCTGGGAATCATGTTGCTGTGAGTATGAGGGTGAGTATATTTTTGAAAATTGTTTTTATTCACCCTTTTGTTCCCAAAAACTTCCCTTCTTCCCACATGGTAGTCACATTTAGCATGCAAATGGTCAAAACTACCACAGATATGGCATGCTCTATTATTCATCACAAAATCACTACCAAGTTGTTGAGACTGTAGGTTATTCCAGTTCCTATGGTTACCCCTAGGAGCTGGTGACTTGTTCCTGTACATCTCAGCATATTTTACAGTTGGCCTAGATTTAGTTTCATGTTTCCTAGGTTCCACTATATTAAGTTTAACATCTTTGGGAGTAGAAGTTTCTACATTAACCTTCACACTCTTATCCACTAGAGATAAATCACTAGCACTCTCAAAAGAATCAGTTTCATGCTTAACTTGTTCATTACTAGCACTTTTCATAAACTTGGGAAGGCTATACTCAAGGATTGGTTCCTAGAACTCTTCTAACCGTGTATGTGCTAGGTCAATACCTGGAGGTGATGGAACACCTCTTAGTGGTGGAGGTACTGTATTATATCCTACACCTGACTTAGCCTTATTCACAATTTGTGCCTCCCAAATCTTATTGATTCCTTCAGATTGATAAGCTAAAGTGTCAACAGTTATTTTGACATTCTCATTCATCTTCTTAAGTTTCTCTAGCTCATCTCTAAGTGCCTCATTAACATCAATTTTATAGTCTAAATCTCTTTTTAATACTGCAATATCATCATTGTATTTAGACTCATTTGCCCTATAATGCTCTAACTGTTTTTCTAACACAGATAGACCTCTTTTATGGTTAGATAAGTTGTAGTTAGTATCCATTAACTCTGTTGCTTTACTACTTAACAGTTCCCTAAGTCTATCATACTCTTTTAAAGCTTTACAAGATTTAGAGAAACTATCAATATTATGTACCTCAGAGTCAGAGAAAGCCATTAGAGCAAATTCTGTAGCAACCAAAGCGTCATCTGAAGGTGCTTCTTCTTCATCAGCCATGTAACTCCAATCATAGCTAACATCATCAATAGCTAACATGGCCTTTGGCTCTTCCACTGTTGGCTCCTTCTTCTTTTCCTGCTTGTACCAAGTAGACCTGNGATAGACCTCTTTTATGGTTAGATAAGTTGTAGTTAGTATCCATTAACTCTGTTGCTTTACTACTTAACAGTTCCCTAAGTCTATCATACTCTTTTAAAGCTTTACAAGATTTAGAGAAACTATCAATATTATGTACCTCAGAGTCAGAGAAAGCCATTAGAGCAAATTCTGTAGCAACCAAAGCGTCATCTGAAGGTGCTTCTTCTTCATCAGCCATGTAACTCCAATCATAGCTAACATCATCAATAGCTAACATGGCCTTTGGCTCTTCCACTGTTGGCTCCTTCTTCTTTTCCTGCTTGTACCAAGTAGACCTGTTGTCTTGCTTCCTAGGCTTTCTGCATTCTCTAGCAAAGTGTCCCAACTTGTGACAATTGAAACATTCTACCTTCTTCTTGTCAAGCCTGCAGTCTCATTACCATTTATGGTAATTTGTCTTCCAGTCCTTTGCCAAAACTTTTTAGCCTTCAAAGTTAGAAGGGCAACCTGCCACTTGATATCCATCTCTTCCAAATCATCATCATCCACTTGCTCTAGATCTTTATGATTCAGTTGTGAACCATTGACTTGGGTTAAGATAAAAGCATAGAAGGTAGGATCTCCAAGTCCAGCAACTTTCTTTTTAGTGCTAGCAGTGGTAACACTTGCACTGCCAGTGGAAACAGAAGGACCAGCAGTAGAATCATCTTCATCACTATCATCCTCAGAACAGTCATCAACAGAAGATGATAACAGTGCCAAACTTCTAGAACTTGTACTCAGCTTACCAGCCTTCTTCAACCTTTGTTCAATGATCTTAAAGTTATTATAAAGATCATTGAGTTTCATTGTTTCAATCTCTGGTTAGTTTTCCCAGACAATCACGTTAGTTTGAAACTCTGAAGGCAAACTCCTTAAGAACTTTAGATTGATGTCTTCCTTGTCTACCTCAATTCCAAACACAATCAACTGTGTCACAATCTTCTAAAGTCTATTGAAGATGCTGTCAATAGATTCATTGCTAGATGCAGAGAAATTTTCATAACTCTGCTTCAACAATGTCTTTTGAGTTTTCTTGGCAGCATCATTACCACCAAACACTAAGCAAATCTCATCAAACAATTGCTTTGCTGTTGTATACTTGCTGAAAGTAATGATCTGATCCTTGGGAAGAGTCATTAGAAGCAAGCTTCTAGCCTTCAAGTCATTCTTCTTCTGAAGTCTCTCTTCACTGGTAACTGGACCAGTGTTTACCTTCTAAACCACCTTGCCATCAATTGTTTCAGAAGAAATACTAGGCTTAAATGAATCACGAAACATGATGATTTCACACAGAGCATAATCTTGTACAAGGAAGTACTGCTCTATCATGATTCTCCACATCTCAAACTCATTGAGTTTGAGCTTTGGAAGCCTTGTAGCAACATTGGATTGGTTGTTCTACATCTCCATTGGATTTCTTGAAGTGAGTGAGTTGTTTCTTTGGATCTTCTAATTCAAAGTATCAAAACCTGGCTCTGATACCACTTGATGAGGATCTAAACACACGCCTTGTGTTAGATAGATACTTTGAGTAATGCTACCAAGCATGCGGAATTTACTTGTCAACTTAGAAGATTATTTGTATGATGTATTGTGAATGAGAACAGTTGTATAGAATGAACACAGAACTTAACAAACTTGTAGCTTCAATATTATTAATAATAATATGAGTGATATTGGTTATCACTAGGGTTACACCTTGAAGCTTTCACAATTGATACGTACAGGAAACCTAAACCTAGGACCTCCTTTTATAGGACAAGGAATCCTTTACAAGATAAGTATAAACCTAACTATATAAGATATTTACACAATACTTTCCATACTTATCTAATACGCGATTACAAACAGTTATCTAATAAGCAGTGGTAAGTTTATGTATTAGCAGTGGTAATGGACTAATGGTGTTTCCACTGCTAGTGCATTTCTGCAGCAGTGTCTTCTTCCAAGCTTAACAGTGGTAACTGTTAGTATTATTCCCAACAATCACTTTTGTCCCTCAAAACAAACACCAAATGTTTCCAAAAAAAACCAGTTGTTACGAAAATGTTTTCAAAACCAAAAGTTGTCTCTAAAACTCTTTCAAACACGGAACAAATGTCTTCGAACAATCCTTTTAACACAAGTGAGGCTAGAGACATTCTTGATGACGTTAAAAAGATAATAGAAACACTCCAACAGATTGTTATGTCTAAAACTACAATCAATATTAACAACTGGCACTCACGTTTTCATATTGAAATGAAAATAGTGTTTGAAACAGAGATTACTATTCCACTAAATAAGATAACTGTAAGAGTAATTCATTTCGAACAAGCATTTTTAAAAGAAACAGCTGACTTTATCAAGGATCACAAATCTTTGGTAAAGCAAGCTAATGAAAACCATGAAAACATCAAACTCTTGGAAAATTTGAATGACTCTCTTTTCGAAGCAATTATGTATACTAATATTATGTCCATTACTTTACAAACATATTCTGTTGAAGATGATGAAAGAGTGCGAGCTGAGAACTGATTGGCCCAGAAACAGTCAACTAAAACTGACCAAGGATTTGGTCAACTCAAGTCAAGCAATCCAGGGCACAATGCTAACCAAGGAGTATAGAATATCCCCGGGTCGTTATGTCCCGACGAGGTATGAATGGTATAAAAAACGGATTTGTTATCGGGTGATTTTGAACAGGAATAGGGTTTTGAGTGAGTGAACTAAGAAATGTAAGACAAAATAGCTTAAACAAGATATATGAACAAGTACGTAAAAGGAAATGACTTAAAAATGTCTAAAATCTAAAAACGCGAAAGTTAAATAAAATTAAACGTAAACGTGTAAAATAAAAAGTGAATTCTGAACAATACAACTCCCACGGATGTGAAAATTATATTTTTGGAATCCTAAAAGTGAAAGAAAATTATTGGAAAATTAAAATAATTTTTACAACTAATTAATTAATTACTATTAATTAAAAACTATATTAAACTATTTAATAATACATTAAATATTAAGAAAATACAAAATTAACCTAGAAAAATGGAATTAAGACCTTGAAAAATCTAAAATATTATAAAACTAATTTTAAAATAGAAAGGAAATTTATTACACTATTTATCTATTTATTATTAATTATTTACTATTTAATAATTACTAAAACTACTTTTGATTTATTATAAATACTAAATAAACACAAATAAATCTGAAACTTGGTAGATAAATATAAAATAATATTAGGAACTTAAGAAAAATAAAGTTTACTGATAAAGAAGCTAAAATAAGCAAAATGGATAATAAGCAAAACTAAATAAGCTCTTATAAATAAGCACTTATCATGAAAAGTTCACAAAAGCTCAAAAACAGTTCAAGTAACTTCACTGAGCTTAAAACAACTTAAATCACCCAATTAAGCACTCACAATAAGCAAGAACAAACAAATAAGCAAAATCCAAATTCTGAAAAACAAACAGAAATGGGACAGACTTGGAAGCCAAAAATAAGCTAGGGCAAAAGACCCCAAGCTCAAATAAAGCCTTGATTCTACTAGACAGCTGGAATATCTATCCAAAGAACCAAAAAACTCACAATGGAGCTCACAAACAAGCCCTCAATGAGCTTGTGAACATGACTGCTCACACTGACTGCTCAGCATAAGTTGCTCAGTGGTGGGAGTTATAGAGCACAAAATAAGCAATAAAATAAGCATGACATAAACATATAAGCACAAGAATAAGCAGTTGGTATGGTGGGGTTTCTAAATCACCCAAAAGATCACACAAAGCTTCACTAATGAACTAAAAATTAGCTTATGAAAAAGGCTCAAAACCTGTGTGCAGGGGAGATAAAAGCCAAATGGGCAACTTTGGACAAGCTTTTCAATAAGCAAATGAAATCAAATTTCAGATTTTCTTTTTGGAGTATGTAAGCAAGCAACCAAACAATGAAAAACAACAAAAGTTTTGGATTCCCAATCCCTAATAAATCCTATGAAAG
>LBNU01003314.1:75972-87482 GCA_014162995.1 Artemisia annua
ACTCTTCTGTACTCAACTTTGATAATCTTTTCTATACCTGCACTTGAAAATCTCTCTTGCATACCTTGACACCACATTTTAAAACTCTCATTGTACTTTCTCGATTATCATATTATTCCTGTTCTTGTTTACTTTCAATCTGTTCACTGAGCTTTTAAAGCTCACCGCATTTCTTTTCTCATGCGGCAGGTTTAGGTAGAAGCTGGGTTTATGGACGAAGGACTTTTGCTTTTTGGCTTTAGAAGACTTCACCTTTTTAGCATTGGACTGGACTAGAAGGTGACTGATATTATGAGATTGGGCCTTAGCTGAGTTGGCTTTGTTTTGTATTTTAGCCTTTGTTTTTGTTTTAGTTTTGTTGTAACCTTGTATCCTTTGCTTATTGTATGAATCTTCGTTTCACTTGTGTTCTGATTTGACTCCATTATGAACACTTTAGCCCTTCTCGGGTTGGGGTGTTACAACTTTTGTACCCAAGATCTTACTTTATCATCCTTTGTTAAGACCTTACGCTTATCTTCCCAACAAGTTTCCCGCCCATTTATCAAATACCAAGTCCCTTACAGAGATAAGTCTTCTGGGTAACTGAGGCATTTTTCAGTCCTTAGTCCCGCTGGTGTTGCTTGTAGCTCCTTATACCTTGCTCCATAACATTGATCAGTTTTACAAAGTGTTTCTTCAGTTGGTCTTCGACTTCCCTGAAGCTTGGCAGCTGGTTGAGCTTTGTACAACTCTCATCGATTTTTTATATCAATGAGTTTACATCCACTGATGATGATTAGTGAGGTACCTATCACTAACAACCATCAGGGTGTACACTCTGATAACTATCGCGAAGTAACACTTTCTAATAACCATCAGAGAGTAAGTCCTTTAATTTTCAACAGAGGGTGATTTACTCTCTGATCTTTATCAATGAGTGTTATTCTTGCTGACTTATATCAGAGACTTACTAAATCAGGAAATTTTATGTTTAAATACATTGTCAGAGACCATTGGGTCAAAAATTAGACCCAACAGTCTCTCTTTCTAGATATTCTTTGGAGGGTTTAAAACTTTCTCTCTAGCAATATCACCAAATTTATTAGGAAAAAAAGAATGATACGCAACATAGTAAAAAGTGGCAACTTGGATATTTTTTCAATCAATTATCCGATTGGAATTTGTCACCATCATATTCTAATGCTTTTAATCGATATATTAAATATTAAGGAATCCGAATATCATAAACTAATCCAAACAAGTTTTGTCTTTTACCTATTGAATTTGCATCATTATCATTTTCATGTTATTTGCTACTTATATGCCTTGCTTTGTTAGTCGTAATTTTGCACATGTTAATAGGTTTACTAAAATTGATTCAAATCTCGAGAACACTCAAATCCTTGCGAACGAACTCGGCTTACCAACCCAACCTAGCAACATACGATAGGGTATACTTGCCCGAATGTATTCTTAACTTAATCTTGGTAATCCTTGTTTATAAATTTAAAGATTCATGTGAACGCATCCCTTTTGAATGGGATCCAAGGATCCGTTGCCCCCTAGTCAGCTTGTACTGCCTACTTAATAGCTTTCATTCTAAGTAAGCCTTTTGCATACATTCTCTACCATTTAGTAACTAATAAAATCTAAGTTTTTGTAATGTTAAAACACACATTTTCATGTTTTCAAAACCCTTATTGACCTTGATAAAATGCTTCTAACTTTCATTTTTTGTAAGCATATTTCCACTTGATGATCAATCAAAGGAAGCTTAGATATCTTGCCATCCTCATCCACCAAAGCACACCTACATATGAAGATCCATCACAACAAGATTAGAGCACTTGTCATCTTTATCTATTAAAGACTTCGCATCAATAGAAGTTCAGCCATATCAAGCTTAGAGTTCTTGATGTTTAGATTAGGGATTTATATCCATTAACACTTATGTCTTGGATAATTATTATACACCACCATGTATCATTTCTATACAACTTCTTGTATCACAAACTATACAATGACTGAGAGGTAAGATGGTTTATGTCTTTAGACCATAAAACACAAGGGTAAAAAGTGTTAATACAAATATCGCCTAAAAGCGTTATTTATATTTGTTGATCCCAGTTGAGAAGTTGATCTAGTTTGTTATCTTAGATGAATCTAAAACAACAAGTATAGAAGCTGACTTAATTTGTAAAACACTTAAACAATATGCGGAATATATTGCTTAACTTAAGAAGAACAAGGAACACAGAACAATGTAATTCACACTAAACACTTCAATATATTTAATACGAGCACTCTTAACAATGCTAGGGTTTTACAACCTTGAAGTAAATTCGACTCTAACACAATACGTACATAACTCTAACCATAGGGATCTCCTTTTATACTAAGGAACCCTACACGGTTTACATTAGCTTTCTACACAAAACAATGATCTTCTAAATATTTAGAATATACACAATATCATTTCTATAATTACAAGATGCGTATAAAATAATATCCATTAAGCAGAATAGTCTTGTAATTCTTCAGCAGCAGAATGAGCTAGCAGCAGTTTGTTTACACTAGCAGCAGAGTCCAAGTTCAGCAGCAGTTTGACACTTAGATAAATTCTCAGAGGCAAAATCCTAAAACCCAACAATCCTCCCTTAAACTTGATATTTGCCTCCCAAATCATCAAGTTTCTCTTAAGTACGAATAATCACCAGGAGGATGCTTCCAAACACTTACTTCTTGATTTCACCAATTTTTTCAAGAATCTTCTCATACTTAGTTATCAATTTATAAGTTTGTTCATCAAACTTATATTGTAAGTGTAACATTTTAGGCTTCAACATCTGATGAATAATAGCTGTATGAAAGTTAAGTACTGGATAGTCCTTGTCAGCAAGCATGTAGATGGTTGACCCTCCAACTTTTAATGCATGAACACCACAAGACTGATAAAAGTACCATCTTTGAACATTTCCAAACTTCAGCATTCTCCATTCCAAGTCAACATCACATGGTTCAAACATAACTTTCAAATAATAGTAGATAACCCTTTCATAAGCCTCTTCTGGTCTATTCACACCATACTTTTCTTTGTAAAGCTTCCAGAGAGTACACATATCATCTCTATCCATATGATATAACATCTGATCAAAGGATATGAAATGAATCTATAAGCCATCTATTCTTTCAAATGCCCACATAAGCTTATTCTTCCCTTCAGAGCTTCTAAGCCCCACAGTGTATTTCAAAATTGCATGTTTAACACTTAGAGGTTTAGCATTTGTGACTTCTGGATCTGTGTGTGGTGAAAGGAATGTGAGAGCCATCACTCTCTGTTTGTCTTCTTTAGATCCACTATCCTCTTTCTCATTATTCTCAGATTCTGAACTGCTTTCCACCATTACTTTCTTTTTCTTCTTAGCCACTAACTTCTTTCTCAATCCTCTTTTCTTACTACCATGGCTAGGAATACGTGAGTTTCTTCTACACTTCCATCCAACTGTTCTGCAACGTTAGGCACTTCAACTTTCTCAGCCTCTTTTATTTTCTCAGGCTCTTTTACTTTCTCAGGACCCCTCCTTTTCCTATTCATTTCTGCAATAAATTCTTCATCTTCTTTTGACCCAATAGCTATAAACCTCTCAGTCTCTTTCTTAGCTTGTTGGTACATCTTGAAGATGTCAGAATCAGAGAAATTTTTGAGTTGATTAAGTTTCCAACCTTTCACATTTCTCAAGTATTGCTCATATACTTTTCTTTGCTGAAGAGGTGTTGGTCCCCTGAAAATCTTTCTTTTCTTTCTTGCAACAGCAGCTTCCTTCTTTTTCTTTGCTGTGAATTCTTTCATCCAAGCCCTAACATCAAATTCAGGAACTTCTTGTTTTTCAATTTTTACTAACTTGGAGAATTCAATATCAGCAGCTATCCTTATCTTTTCTTCCTCCCATTCCTCATAATCCTTTAGAGCAGCAGCTTCCTTTTCAGCCTTTAACCTTTCATGTTCAAGAAGCTTTTTTTCAGTAAGATTTTCTTCTTCTTGAGCTTCCAGTGTAGCAGCTTTGTCAAATTCTTCTTGTTTCTCCTTAGGCCAATATTAAAAGGGAATTTGTGTGAGATCAACTTCTTCATCATCTGAGTCAATCTCAGGTTCTGGATCAATCATTTTTCCCTTTCCATTATCAGATGTTGCAGCAATGGGAGTAGATTTCTTCTTAGGAATGGTAGGTTCTATGATTGTCACTCCTTTGGTGAATGGTTTTGGCATCTGTACTTCTTTTAGGAGTGTCTTTGGTTGAGTTGTGGGTGTAGGTATTGGTTGTTGTTGAGGTGGTGGTGGTTGTGGTACTTCTTGTGTGGATTGTGATTAAGTTGGTGGTGTTGGAGGCTTAGATGGAGCTGGTGAAGCCTTCTCCTTAAGCATCATCATTGCCTCAGCAGCACTTTTGTCATTTGAACCATCAGTAGCAGAACTCTGTGCATCAGCAGAATTGACTTTCTTACTAGCAGCAGGATCAGCAGCAATCTCTTGAGCAACAGAATTCTAAGCAGCAGAATTTTGAGCATTTCCACTGGCAACAGAATGAGTCCCTTGAGCAATAGTGTCTTTAGCAGCAGAATCTTGAGCAGTAGAATTCTTAGCAGCTTTAGCAGCAGATTCTCCTAAGGTTCTTAAAGCCCCACCCATCATCTTAGAAGCTTCCACAAGTGCTTCAGGCTCCAGAGTTCTGAGTTTTGCTGCAACTTGCTCTTGAGTTTCAATAACTTTTTCCAACACTGCCTCATGACCCTCTTTATCAGCAACCACAAACTTATCAACATTGTTACCATCACCACTATCAAGTTCCATATCCTCCCCTGTACCCATACCAGTATCCAAACCATCATTAGCATGTTCTGCCAAAATTTTATCCTCCCCTGAATTCATCACATCATTCCTCCCCTGTTTGGAAGCATCCTCTTCCAATTCAGTAGGTGGTGCAGAGGAATCAATAATCCTGGAAGGTCCCACTTTCTTAAATCTTTTGAAGGTTGAAGATCTTGATTTCTTTACATTGAGGAACACTTTCATATGCTTTTGCAACTTTGTAATCTCCTTGGCTTGAACAGAGGAGAGAGTTTGAAGATCAAGAACTTGGGTCTCCAAAGTTTTGCATTTTGTTTCCAAAGTGGTATATTTAGCCATCAATTCCTTGATAATTTTCATACTAGCCTCATCACCTCGACCTGTGTTACCTGGTCCGAGAGGTGAATCATTGACAATGTCATTTTGTACATTGTCCTCCATCAATTCATTAGTTGCAGATCTGTCCACATCACTTCGGGATGTGTTACCTTCCCTGAAAGGTGAATATTGGGAATTAAACTCAGTATCAAACCTAGTTTGATCATCTGAGCCCCCTGTGTTTGCCATGTGGCTAGGGTTGCCATCACTGGATTCAGATTCAGTAGAATCATCCTCACTAGATGTTGCCTTGGTTTGGGTCTTACTTATGTTATCACTGCCATGCTCTGCTTCTAAGCTAGTAGAAGTAGTGGTAGCCCTTACCAACATGTCTCCTTCATCACCTGAGACAGCCTTATCTGCATCATTCATCCTAACACTGGCCTGAGGTTGCTTAGTGTTCTTTGAGGTTTTCCTACGTTTATGGGTCTTTTTGGGTTAAGAGGATGTTCTTCAAAAGTTGGTGTGTGTTGGGAATCAGTGGGAGTTCCTGACCCTTCACCTTGATTATTTTGCACAAGTTGCACCATGTATGGTAAAAGTGATGTATATGTGCCTGAAAAACCTTTTCCATTTTTAAGCAAGAATGTAAACATTTTAGGAACCAATTTTGGTGAAGCATAAATGGCTCTGTGTGTTCTTACTTTTGAAATTTGGTTTTCCATAAAGAGTTGAACAAATCTAGGATAAAGTAAATATGTGCCTGACTCTTTGATACTCTTTACCATACCTTCCAAAATCATGTTTGAAAAATTAAATAGGTCTCCTTTGCTCAAGCATATCATAGCAGATGCTATGGTAGCACTGAACTCATTCCACCCAGATGTTTTAGGACTCAAACNATATAAAAGTTCATTTAAAAATTTGTTAGGCCACGCCTAAGTGCAAAAACAAGTCCAAATGTATTTTATTTTGTTCCTAACTTAAAAATAAAAGAGATAAATATAATATAAATTAGGAAAGGCTTCAATGCTGATTTGGTCTCATCCCCAGCCCATAATACTCGGCCAAATCAAGTCCCATATCTCACATATACTCCCAAAAATCACGTATCCCATTTATATCCCAAAAATAAACCCTAAACGCTTCCAAAAATCCATTATCGGCCTCCAATAATTTTTCAGAACTTCTGGGTATTTTTCATAACTGTTAAAAAGGCTCAAGAACACAATAGAAATAGTGCATAAGGTGGAGAGTGATCGGGCTAAGCAGTGGGAATTGTTTCGTGTTGAAAAACCCTAACCGAGAAGAGCAAAAATCACACAACCATTCTGATCATTCCAAATCACATCTGGTATTTTTATCATACTCTTTATATCATATATGACCTAAATAAAATGATAAACAAGAATCATGCACGTTTAAATAGTCGAATGGGAATTACATGATTAAAAGATACGTAAATTCTATAATATGTGATACGAATTTTCTGGGTGATATATTTATTTTATTTCCTTATATAATTTATATGATCTGGGAAAAATGATAGAACGATTTATAAAGGCTTAAATATGTCGTGGTAATTATTGATATCAAAAATGTATATAAAATATAAAATAGGCTATGCGATTTATCTGGGCTTGTTCTATAATTTTTATGAGTTCCTTATGCATCATATAACCTGGGAAAAATATGGATTCGAATTTTGGAAGCTAATATAAGTCGTGGTTAATTATTTGTGTTTCGGATTTAAAGGAAATAAAAGAAAATAAATAAAAACAAATCGACCTAACTAGGGTTAGGGTTTTTGGGACAAGATCTGGACATTTAATGCTTGTTTAAGGTTGTTGGAATGATTAATTAATGATGGGAAAAATTAGGGTTTGGTTTGTGTTAATTAAAGGTGTATCGATTTGGAAATAAAATAGGTAGGGGTTGTTTTGTAAATTATGAAACTTATGGGATATTTTTGTATAGTTATATAAATCTGTGAGAATGTATAAAAAAATATAAAATGAGGGTCTTATGTGTAATAATTGCAAGATATGATTTACTTGTAAATATTGTGTACGATTTGGAATTAATTAAAGTAGAGGGACTAAAAATGTAATTTCTGGAAACTTGAAGTCATTTTGAGTAAATAATGATATTAAGAGTGTTTTGTGTAATTTTGAGTATTTATGGGCTTAATGTGTAATTATTAGGAAATTATGATTTAATTTATAAGTTTTGTAAACTTAAGGGACCAATTGTGTAAATTCTGAAATCTGAGGGGCTGATTCGTACTATATGCAAATTCTGATGTGACATTCTGTAATTTGGTAAAATAAGATGCTTGTTTGGTAAATGTGGATATTAGAGGGATTAAATCATGAATCATGTAAATGTAGGGTTTGTTGTGTAAATTATATAACTAGGGGGTATAAACTGTAAATTGTGAAACTAAAGGAACTAAAATGTCATTCTGAATAAAGTGTGTATTTAAATCAGTAACTTAAAGTATTTTCATGTTAGACCTTTGAATTTAATGAATTTACAATGAAAACCCTAAACTATGTAAACTCGTCATAATTAACCTTAAACTTTTTTAACTTGTTGAGATATACCTTATGCCCATAATAATTCTTAAATAAGGACGTAACCTAATCTGTAACATTAATATCTTGCTAAGTATGGAAATCTGTTAATTATAGAAAGTTACTAAATATGGAAAGTTACTAAAACTGGAAAGCCGACTAAAATAAGTAATCTGAATTAAATAAGCTTTTAATAAGTTAGTCATGAATTCGTGTAGATTCGCTGAAGATGGAGTTTTCTTCCGACTTTGATATTTTCTGTTGTGTTTTCATTTGCGGTATAAGGTACAGATATTCTGACCCTTTTCAGTAAGGTTTCTCATGACTCATGATCCGTCTTCCCCACTCCACTCTGATTTCTGATCTTGGTTCCTCTGATATCTCTGGTTCATTGATATTACATTTGTATGATAACTTTTGAAAATATAACCGCATGGCATGGGACAACTGTATGGATATGATTTCTGTTAATATGATATTAGACTTGTTTTAAATGGAAACTTAAATAACTCTTGCTAAAAATATTTTAAAGAACTACCTTTATGATAAATATGATTTTAAATGAAATGGAAGACTTCTAAATCTGTTTTTCTTATTAAACTTTCATACTTGTAAACTCTGAACCATTGGTATGAACCATTGTTACTTTTCTGTTTCTTTTGCTTAGGATTCCCTATACCATTGCTATGATCCCTTACTGTTTGAACTTGTTTTCTGAATCATTGGTTATTTTCTGAATCACTTACTATCTGAAATTGCTATCTGAACCTTTGACATTGTATTTATGAAACATGGACCTCTGATATTAAACTTCCGATATATAAACCTTTTGATATTGAACTTCTGATTTATGAACCTCTGGCTTATGAACCTTTTTAAAAGATAAACTTCTGATTTATAAACCTTTTCAAAAGATAAACTTCTGATTTATAAACCCTTTAAAGGATGAACTTCTGATTTGTGAACCTTTCTAAAATTTGAATCTCTGATTTATGAAACTACTAATCTGAGTAAATCTAACATCTGTGTATCTGATACGATCTGTAAAAATCTGGACATCTGTTTAATCTGGATAATTAATTTTGATATGTAATCTGAACTGTTAAAATTAGACATTGACCATTCAGTATGAAACCCGGGCTATCACTAGGCATGGGGGTTCCATGTCCGAGTCATTGATGCACCAGTGACATGACTCATGTGTGGGTGAGTGATTTCTCATACCGTCCCTTTGATTATGGTCTGCATGTGAATGGGTAAGGGGCGAATGGATGCATCCTAGGTCTGTTATCTGATATCTATTATCTGTTATTATCTGTTATCTGGTGAATGTGACTGTGTGTGCAATACACGTCCTTCACAACCCATTGAGGTCACCCCTCTGTTTATATCTGATATTCTGAGGCCTCCCCTCTGGATTGTATATGAGGCGATTATCTGTTATTATCTGATCTCATCTGGGCACGTGGTTGAAATACTGAATACTTTGTCTGCACCTCAACTTAGATTTAAACTTAAACTGGTAACGTAACACTTAATCTTTTCTTATTAATATTTATTTCACCTTATTGTCATTATTTCTTATGCTATGACCATTCTGATACTCATCCAATGCAACATATTCGGTCTCTTTTCTTCTGTTTCATATTACCCTTTTGTTATATCTGTTCACTGGGCTTTTTAAGCTCAGCCGCGTTTCTTTTCCCCGCGGCAGGTTTTAGAAGGAAGCTGGGTTATGGGTGAAGAGTGCAAATAGGAGCTTTAGTGAGGACTTTGCTTTCATGACTTCTTAGTGGTTTTTGACGAAGACTCTTGATTAGTCATTTGTACCCTATACTGATATTGTATTTCTTTTCCATAGAACCTTTTGTAACCTTTTATAACCTTTGTATTCATTTGTATTATATAAGTTAATGCTTGTGTTTGTTCTGATTGACACCATGAATGTGACACTTTAGCCCTTGTCGGGTTGGGGTGTTACAAAATAATTCTGAGATTTTTTTTAGATAAATACTTTAAACTAATTCTAATCTAATAAGGATAAAAGTTTTGAAAAAGCTGAAACGGAAAAGCTAAAAATAAGCTAACAGTGAAATAGGCTTAATAGAAAACAGAGTGTTAAATAAAAAACTAAGGGAGATTGATGCGAGGGATTGCGACCACGCACTAGGGTTTTACCTCTCAAGGGATCTTGAGAAGCTTGCAATCCCCACCAGGCATTGTACCTGACCGATGTAGTATAGTGAAGTGGCAAGTACCGGGGGATTGATCGTTCTCTCAGGGAATAGTGTTCGTTAGGCTTGAAAAACTACTCTAATTAGGTCTAAGGGTTGAAGGATGATTCTTTTTGTATTTTTGTATTTTTTAGAAAGCAAGTAAAAATCTCGGGTTATAGAGGAGTGGGTGGAATTAGTTGCTAGTCAACTAACCCAATTAACTACTTATGCAAATAAAATAAAATAACAAGAAAATTAAAGTGGTTGTGAAACTTATATGGGAGAAATATGTGTTTACTTAGATTTCCTTACTCCCTAGCTATCTTTTATATATTAGTTGGTTTGTTGTAATTACCTGAATGACGGGTTGTATTCCTTTAAACCATTCGTAGGGCCGTGTACGATCTTCCCTAACTCTATAAGCTCCTACTTCACTCCTATGTCGAGCCGACTAAAAGCTCCTAACATGGGATCATTAGAATTCGCTCATGCATTAAATACAACTATATAATCGTAGTACACATCCGATTCATGTTTCTTAAGACGTTCAAGCAAGTTACCATATAGGAGGTTAGCTAGTTTTCTTAAGCCTAACATCGACTTCACCCACCCACAATAATCACAAGCAAACCAACAACATATAATCAATAGCTAGGTTTCATTAGATCTAAGAAAACACAATAAAGACCTAGCCTAGCATGTTAATTGAAAGACAAGCATAAGATATAATCACACAATACATAGACATATTGAATGATTTGGAAGAGACTTATCTTCAATTAAGCATCCAAGGTTCAAGAGTAGAAAACCCTTGAAATTGCAGTAGAAAAACGATTTAGGGTTTTTGTTCCCAAAAGTTGCACACTAATGAATGAAAATTAGAAAACTATATATAGATTTTACATTGTGATGGCGTCACCTTATAGGTCGTGACGCTGTGACCTCACCGCCAAACTAAAATTCGGATTGCTTAGATCCACTCTTGACGCCGTCCCCTTGTAAATCTTTCTGGGCCGTCTCCCTTTACCACATAACGTGACGGCCTAGGCGTCACAAAGCGTGACGCCGTCACCTTTTAATTCTTCAAAACTTTCTGGGGCGTCTGGTGTAAAAATCATCCTTTGTATTGTCAAAGCGTGATGCCGTCACACTATAGAACGTGATGCCGTCAGGTACTGTTTTCAGCATAATTTGAGACTTTGTCGTTTTCTTCACTTTTATGCTCCAAAAACGTCCAAAATGCTTCCTTTTCCAGAATTCCTCTCCAAAGTACCTAAAATGTCAAAAGGAACGATTTAAGGCAATATTTGATCAAATAATTACGGGTTAGGGCTTAAATGACCCCCTAAAAGCGTAACACTTTTCGCCTCATCAAATACCCTTACACTTGAGATTTGCTTGTCCTCAAGAAAATGCGCTTTTATTCCAATCAAAATATGAGCTAGGGGTCATTTAACACGAATATAAAAGTAATTACAACAAATAGTCACTCAACCCTAGTCATAATAAGCACGGAAATCATACACTAGCACCTCACAAATAGTGTTTGAATACTCTCATCTCTCGGGTGTT
>LBNU01003315.1:2518-13815 GCA_014162995.1 Artemisia annua
GGGATTTAGAAAGTTTTAGCTCATAATCATCTTTGAGCTTTTGATTAAGCGTCTCTTTTACTTTCTTGAGCCTTTGAGAAATAATTTGTCTTCACGGGCGTTTTCACAAGCAGATTTCTCTTTTTACTTGACTTTCAAAACTCTTTTCCACATCTCGTGCTCCGTTTTGGGCTTTTAGGTTGCTTTTCATGATGTTTTTGCAATATCCTTACCTGCACAGTCATAAACACAAAAACACGATATCTTTGGCTTTGAATGTTAGTTTTTGGTCTATAATAGTCTAATAATGGTGAATAAAAGGTATGTGAATAAGCACATATCAGTAAACTTCTCCACCTCTCACAAGCAAGTTAACATCTCTATTATGCAATATTTACTATGATAATAATTTTTTATGTGTTGTAGTATTGGGGTCATGATATGTGATATACGGTTTATGAATTTATGATTACAATAAAATTCATGAAACAAACACTGCAAATGTTTTCCAAAGAATATATAATGAAATGAAACGAATCCGGAATGATATTATTATACATTGTCAATGACTATTACAAGCATGCTATCTTAAAGCATTACGATTATCTATAGTTCTATACTACTTTATAATGTATTTAGGACATTCCCAAAATGGAAGACTTAAAATTTTAAGCAACACACCTACCAATAATGGAAAATGAAGTTACATCTGAAAAATTAAGTGTCTTAAATTAAATTTTTAGACTTGTAACAGCTCTCTAATAAATTCCTAATAAATGTTATTTTTAAAAACTTCTACAATGAAATATACATGTTATTGTACATATTGTATAAACTAATAAGACACAAAAAGCTTCATACAATTTATATGAAAAACAAGTTGATGGTACATATGGTTTTACAAACTGGACCAGACCAATGGGTTCAACCAGTTTAACCGGGAATCGAAGTCACCACCGGTTCGACTAGCCAGCAAAAAATGTTTGAAAATGAACCTAAGAGGTCCGTCGGAACTGGTAAAAATGGATCAATTAGGCGAGGCCGACATCATTTTTCTTTTGGTTTTTCTCAGTTAATCAGCTAGTCATTGTTATTTTGTTGGTAAACTTTAATCATATGTACCCGCCGTCGCACACGTAGGTACCCTGCTAGTTATTAATATATTGACTTTATTATTTTTATGTTTAACATTTATTTACAATTATAGATACGTCTTTTTTATGTCATCTTACATCTTATAATTATAGTTAATAACTGTTGTGAAACAACGGACCTACTAGCACAATAAGAACAATAATCAAAGGAACATAAGAGAGTATGAGAGAGAAAGATAGAACTTGTTATGGTGTGTTTTCACATTACATTAGGCGTCTCTATTTATAGGGTCCTTAACATGAATGGTATTAAGTACATATTGGGTGTTACAAGACTAATCATAAAGGTCATGAATGTGATGATTAATGTACACTCAATATAATAAATATATATTCATAACATTCCCCCTTGATTGTACATCATTCAAAATACGCTTTGGATACTGCCTCATTAAAAACCTTGCTAGGAAAAAACCCGGTGGGAGAAAAACCATAGCTAAAGGAAAAAGAGTGTAGTGCGTATTATTGCCCCTCATAATCACTTCACTTGAGCTCACTGAAATGCCGCATTCTGATGCCATATATCAATTTCTTAAATGTTGAGGTAGGGAGTGCCTTGGTAAATAAATCTGCTAGATTGTCGCTTGAACGAATCTTTTGAACAATAATATCGCCATTCTTTTGTAAGTCATGAGTAAAAAAGAACTTCGGTAAAATGTGCTTGGTTCTGTCACCTTTAATAAACCCTTCCTTCAGTTGAGTAATGCATGCTGCGTTGTCCTCGTGTAAAATTGTTGGTCCCTCATTTCCAGCATAAATACCACAAGATTCACCAATATGTAGTATATTTTTTCTTAACCAAACACATTCTCGGCTTGCTTCATGGATCGCCAAAATTTCTGCATGATTAGATGAAGTGGCTGCGATTGTTTGCTTTACGGAAGCCATGAAATTGCAGTACCGCCATGTGTGAATACATAACCAGTTTGAGACCGACCAATATGAGGGTCAGACCTGTATCCTGCATCTGCATATCCAACTAAATTTGTTTTGGATGAGTTAGTAAAATATAAGCCCATGTCTTTTGTACCTTGAAGATATCGAAATATTTGCTTTATCCCATTCCAATGCCTCCTCGTAGGACATGAGCTATATCTTGCTAATAAATTTAAAGAAAATGATATATCCGGCCGTGTATGACTAGCGAGAAACATCAATGCTCCAATGGCACTTAAATAAGGTACTTCGGGACCAAGAATATCTTCGTCGTCTTTCGGAGGCCGAAAAGGGTCTTTTTCAACATCTAGTGACCTCACCACCATTGGAGTGCTCAGTGAGTGTGATTTATCCATGTAAAACCTTTTCAAAACCTTTTCCGTGTATGCTTCTTGGTGGACTAAAATTCCATCATTAAGATGTTCAATTTGCAATCCAAAGCAGAACTTGGTTTTTCCAAGATCTTTCATCTCAAACTCTTTCTTTAAGCATTCCATCGCCTTTGGAAGCTCCCCAGGAGTTCCAATTATATTTAAGTCATCAACATACACAACAATTATTACGTATTCTGATCCAGATCTCTTAATAAAAATGCATGGGTGTTGGGTCTATTAGATTTGATGATACAAAACAAGAAAGAATGAAATATGAAGGGCTTAAAGTGACAAGATGGGAAACTACAAAAAGATGGAGAATTTGGAAGATTCTAGAAGATTTACTTAAAAGATTTAGTTTCCTAATTGTATTATGATTCCTCTTGTAAACCCTAGATGTCTCTAGTATATAAAGAGACATAGGGTCATTAGTTTTATTAAGTACGTACAAGATGTAAACCTCAAAGGTGTGTGTGTGTGGGAACCTAGGCGTAGGGATTTGGGAAACGCCTAGGGTTTAGTTAGAGTTAGTTGGTTAGTCAGCCTCAAGGTCGTTCTACCTTGATCAAGTAGAATTGGGGTTGTAGATGTTTGTATGTTAGAGATGATAATGAAAAACCTTGTTGATAACATTGATGTTCTTATTTATTATTCCGCTGCATGTTATTCAATGTTATTGTTCCTAGATAATTAAAGGTTTAACAGCCTGGAGCCCGTAACGATCAAGGAGTGCTGGGTTCCTACATGTGGTATCAGAGCCTGGGGCTCGTGATATTTGGGATTACAAGGTGTTTTTGATGTCGTATTTATGAAGAAAAGAAGTATTGAAGAAGGAGGTACGATTGGTGTTTTTGTCGAATATTAATTGCTTATGTTCCAAAGGTAATTAAAACCTCGTACTATTTAATTGTTTTAAATCTTGTTTGTCGCAAAGTGGGACAATATATAATCATTCGGTTGAATTAATGGATTGCACATGGGTGATAACCTCGAAACCGATTGGTCGAATTTAATGGATTGCTACATATTGAATATTGGTGGGACGATTCTCTATATTGAGGGTCGGTGTGATTTATTTTATATCTCATTCTTATTGGTCAATGATTATAATTGTGAGACAAAGTTTGTTGCTGCACTCGATAATGAATTGCTTGTGGGGTTGTCGATGTGTATTAAAAAAAAATTATGGTTGTCGATTTGTTAAATCATATGCTTGTTGGACCTACAAACGAGTATAATAAACAATTGGAAGTTGGTTACACGATTTATTTAATGAAGATGTCGTCTTGTGCAACTGGGTTAATATTCAAGATAGTGGATGTTGAATATATAAGATTGATTATTATCGATGCAAGATTGTGTTGAAGCAAGCAGTACGAATTAAGGTTTGTCGTTTTCTCCAAGTTTAAGGTTACTTTATTATGGGATTCGATTGGTTATTTAATGAGACTCGGTAGTACAGTACTTTATTCTGGTCAGTGCAATTAATTTGTTCTGGTCAGTGCAATTAACTTATTCGAAGTTTCAATCTGATTGGTCTATTCAACATATTTATGCTGCTGTTTGAATTGGTTCCGAGAAGTTATAACGTGCTGCTATGTTCAAAGTACTTCTCAAAGTACTGCTCTTGCAAAGTACTTCTCAAAGTACTGCTCTTCTAAATTGAAAGTACTGCTCGTATATATGAAAGTACTGCTCGTCTCTCTCAAAGTACTGCTGCGTGAATTTGAAGGTACTGATTCATTCAAAATACTGCGTATGTTTTTCAAAGTACTGTTGCGTGTTTTTACAACGTACTGCTGTGATTAAAGATGATTTATGGAGACAAGAAAAGAGCTTCATGGTTTAATATATATGCATGATTTAAGAGCAGTAAGGGGAAGTACATATGAGTTTGATTGGTTTTGGATTACACACACAGAAGGTTATTTGGTACACACACAGGAATAAGTTTTGTTCTTAAAGGTTTCGAAAGGCTCGTTATTTGGATTATTGGATTAATTGATTATGAAGAAGATTGTTTATCACTTATTTGAAGGTGAAGTGGAGTTTCTTGGATGAGTGTTCTTATCATATCTCAAAGTTTGAGACACTTTGGAGATAACTTGTTTGTGCGTTAAAGAAGTGACAAAGACTTGATAAATCTAGCCAAAGAGTGTGATTTTTCTTATGATGCTCTATGCACACATTGGCTATCACTTAAAGGAGTTACATTGTAGTGCTCAGTGTCTCATATTAGTTGAGGATTTTGTCAAGAGGTTGCGGTCTACTTATACTTTTTGTGCTTCTAGTATGAGTTTGGAGTCACGTGGATAGTGCAAGATATAAGACGCAAGTTTGGGAAATTCAACTTCTTCATTCTAAATTCGTTATATCTCTGGTGTTTCTTTCACAAGTGTTATTTCATTTACAAGAAGCTATTCAGATTTTGAAGAATCATAGAGATGATTAACACATTGATTTTAAGGGGAAGTATTTTTTATTCATGTGTTACATGCCACCACTCCAAGGGAAGCACTTTCAATTCGTTCATATTTGTTGATAACAAAAAAGGGGAATGAGAATCTTGGTAGTGGCATAGCATAGTTTTAAGGGGAAGACAAGATTGTTTTCATTCAATGGGTGAGATTCAATTATCTCAACTTTTCTATTCGTCTAGGGAAGTTTCGTACAAGAAGATGTTTGTTTTTCATCATCAAAATAGGGGAAGATTGTTGGTCTTATTTAGGATATGAGGATTACAAAAACACAGAAAGAATGAAACATGAAGGCTTAAAGTTGACAAGATGGGAAACTACAAAAAGATGGAGAAATTTGGAAGATTCTAGAAGATTTATCTTAAAAGATTTAGTTTCCTAATTGTATTATGATCCTCTTGTAAAACCCTAATGCTCTAGTATTATAATATGAGACATAGGGTCATTAGTTTTAATTAAGTACGTACAAGATGTAACCTGCAAAGGTGTTGTTCTTTTTTTTTTTTTTTGTGTGTGTGGGAACCTAGCGTAGGATTTGGGAAACGCCTAGGGTTTTAGTTAGAGTTAGTTGCGTTAGTCAGCCTCAGTCGTTGCTACCTTGATCAAGTAGAATTGGGTTGTCAGAATGTTTTGATTTAGAGATGATAATGAAAACCTTGTTGATAACATTGATGTTCTGTATTTATTATTCCGCTGCATGTTATTCAATTTTATTGTTCCTAGATATTAAAGTTTACAGCCTGGGAGCCGTAACAATCAAGGAGTGCTGTTGGTTCCTACAATGGGCAAAAGAACATTTTTTGTAGCCTTTCTTTATACCAAATACTTACTAAGGCGATTGTATCCACATTGGCCAGATTGTTTTAATTCCATACAAGACTTATTCAATTTTATTGCAATAATGTTCTCGAGAACTTTTCTCACTTGATTCGTAATCTTAAATCCTTCCGGAAGTTTCTATGTAAATTTCAGTGTCAAGTGAACCAATACAATATAGCATGTTACAACAATCCATTAGACGCAAGTCAAGTCCTTCTTGTTATTACCAGAACTAAATTAGATATCAAAAGTAGTTGCATCACCATAGGAGAGTATGTCTCCTCATTAATCAATTCCATGTTTGAGAAAATCCTTGTGCCACCAATCTCGCTTGTATTAACAATCTTTTTCTCATTGCGCTTCGCCGAAAGACCCATTTATATCCTACAGGTTTACGCCTTTCTGGTGTACGGACTACTTGTCCAAAAACTTCTCGTTTTTTGAGAAGAGAATTCAATTCTGTGTCAATTGCGTCTCCATTTTGGCAATCGTTTCTGTTTCTACATTCTTGAACGACTTTGGCTCTATCCTCATCATTTTCCATCACTCTAAAGCTACATTTATGCAAAACATCATCAATGCCGATCATGTTCGGTTCCATACCTTTCTAGATTATGACTATGAATTTATTGGAGGATCTCTCATTGGGTACCCGAGGTTCATCTTGAACCATCATGTCTAATGCTCTTATTATGAGACTCTTCTGGCGTTTCTTTAACCTCGACTTGACCATCTTGATTATATGCTCCCTTTTTCTTTCGAGGATTTTTATCTTTGGAACCGGCTGGTCTACCACGCTTTAGGCGTGCCTTAGACTCATTAGCAATTTCTGAATGTTCTTTAGGAACATCAATTTTAACAGGAGCATTAACAGCTGGTATATGTGACTTGGTTACTCTTTTAAGGTCAGTAAACGCGTCTGGTAATTGATTTGCTAACCCTTGTAAATGAATTATCTTTTGAACTTCTTGTTCACATTCTTTTGTTCGAGGATCAAGATGAGATAATGATAATTCTTTCCAACTTATTTCATTTCCCAGCTGTTTCTTTTCTCCCCTAATGTTGGGAATACTGACTCATCGAAATGACAATCAGCAAATCGAGCCGTAAACAAATCCCCCGTTGATGGCTCTAAATTTTTAATTATAGATGGTGAATCATACCCAACATATATTCCCATTCTCCTTTGAGGTCCCATCTTTGTGCGTTGTGGTGGAGTAATTGGGACATATACTGCACAACCGAAAATTCTTCGATGGGAAATATTTGGTTCCTGACCAAAAACCAACTGTAATGGGGAGTAAGTATGGTGACTCGTTGGCCTGATACGAATTAGTGTTGCTGCATGTAGAATAGCGTGGCCCCAAGCAGACACTAGTAGTTTCGCTTTCATAATCATGGGCTTTGCGATTATTTGAATCCGCTTGATAAAAGACTCAGCGAGCCCATTTTGTGTATGAACATGAGCTACTGAATGTTCTACACTTATCCTAATAGACATACAATAGTCATTAAATGTTTGGGATGTAAACTCACCAGCATTCTCCAAACGTATTGTCTTTATAGGATAATCTGGAAAATGTGCTCTCAGTCTTATTAATTGAGCAAGTAATCTCGCAAATGCCATATTGCGACTTGATAATAAGCGCACATGTGACCATCGAGTCGATGCATCGATTAAAACCATAAAGTATCTAAATGGTCCACATGGTGGATGTATGGGCACACATATATCCCCTTGGATTCTTTCCAGAAAATTAAGAGATTCATTCCCTACCTTAGCTTGTGATGGGCGTGTGATTAATTTTCCTTTTGAGCAGGCAACACATGTAATATCTTTAGTTTCAAGAACCTTATGGTCCTTTAATGGATGTCCTTTTGAATTTTCTATTATCTTTCACATAATTAATGATCCGGGATGGCCTAGCCGATCATGCCAAATGATAAATTTTTCTCGGTCAATAAGTTTTTTATTTATCACCACAATTTTTTCAACAATATTAATCTTAGTGTAATACAACCCGGATGAAAATGCGGGTAATTTTTCTAACACATTCTTTCTACCCAAAATCACATTTGTAATATGAAGGTACTCATCATGTCCTTCATTTGTAGTCTCGATATGATATCCGTTTCGACGAATATCTTTAAAACTTAATAAATTTCTTTGAGACTTGGGGGGAAAATAGTGCATTGTCAATTTTAAACATTGTACCTTCGGGTAATAATATATGTGCTTTTCCATAACCTTTTATTAGCTTTGCACTACCCGAGATAGTACTTACATTTGATTCTTGTATGTTTAAGTGTGAGAAATATTTCTCCTTTTTGAGTATCGTGTGTGTGGTTGCACTATCCACTAGACATATGTCTTCATCATCAATAATAAATTGTGCTACACGATCTATATTCTTCAAAATAAAACACATAATATAAGTAAAATGTTTAACGAAATAATTAAAATGAAATGACATGTTTTATTAAGCACATGAATAATCATAGATAAAGTATGTCTCATAGGACAGCAAAGGTAAACTTGAAAGAAAATAAACAAAACAAAAACAAGGCCATCATCAACGTGAAGGCGTTTTATTCTTTGCTTTAAAGATATTGGCTTATGGATCACTCATTTACGAGGAAATCACTGACATCCAAATGAGTGTTGTCATTTGGGTCTTCTGGAACACTAAGGTTGTCCATACCAAGGCTATCAATATCAACGCTATCAATTTTTCCTTCATCATATGCAAAGTTAACTTCGACCCCTTTTCCATTATTCTTTTGGGATCGTTGGTAGAGTTCCACCAAATGTTTGGGTGTGCGACATGCACGGGCCCAATGATTAGTGCCGCCACAACGATAACATATACTTTGTATGGCACCTTTTGTTTTTTCACCTCCATCATTTTTTATCATCTTACCTTTATCTTGCCACTTTTTGTGACCACTTGTATTTCCAAACTGAAAACCATGATAATTACCTCGACCAAAACCTCGCCCTTGGCCACGTCCACGACCACGGCCACGTCCATGGCCACGTCCTCGTCCACGGTCAAATCCACGACCGCGACCTCCATTTACCATATTTACTTCCGAAAGTGGAGCGGATCCAGTTGGACGTGACTCATGGTTTTTCATCAATAATTCATTGTTTTGTTCCGCAACAAGTAAACATGAGATCAAATCACAATACTTTTTAAAGCCTCTTTCGCGGTACTGTTGTTGCAATAGTAAATTAGAGGCATGAAAGGTTGATAATGTTTTTTCAAGCATTTCTTCATCAGTGATCTTTTCTCCACACAAAGTTAATTGGGAGGTAATTTTAAACATAGCAGAATTATATTCATTCACTGTTTTAAAATCCTGGAACCTTAAATGAACCCAATCATAGCGGGCTCTTGGTAAAATCACAGTTTTCTGATGTTCAAATCTATCTTTCAAATGATTCCAAAGGACAAGTGGGTCCTTAACAGTGAGATATTCATATTTTAAATTTTCATGGAAGTGATGGCGCAAGAATATCATTGCCTTAGCCTTTTGTTCAACAGTTGTTGTCTTGCCCACTTGGATTGTATCACCAAGACCATTAGCAGCAAGGTTCATCTCGGCATCCAAAACCCAAGACAAATAGTTTTGTCCACTTATGTCCAAAGCCAAAAATTCAAGTTTCGCAATATTCGTCATGGCTAGCTATATTATCAAATATATATACAAGTTAACATTTACTCAAGACAAACATATATTGTACAATCTGTACTTAAAGAGCAACATATGACATACGAAAAGAAAACAAAACAACATGTCATGGCAATGTTAACGTACAAGGTGATAATTAAGATATATGTTAGTGACATTTATATCAAAATACTCATGGTGATAATTAAGATTGCTCATTTCAAAATAAGTTTGAATTTAGAAAGAGAAAGAATAATAATGTATTCATGTTAATTTAAGGCAATTAAAAGATAATAAAGTTAATAAGTAACGGTTGTCAAATTTGAAAATTGAACAATAATATCATTATGAGAAATAAAGTGGACGTTATGACTTGCAAAACAGATTTGTGGTCTATAATCAATGATTTATATATACTCATTTTTCAAAATAACTCATGCGTTAGCACCATACAAAGATATAATTATAGAACTGGTAATCATACAATGTTAGCTACATAAACAAACAGGCTCGAATTAAATGACAGATTAGCATAACATAGACAAATATCATAATTGCACACTTTGGTAACAAAAGCAGATAATAAAATACATATATAAGTATAAAAGAGGATAAAAGTAATAACACTTATAGACATACATAAATGAAAAATACATGATACAGCAAAAATAAAAGAAGTACTTAAACAAGGACATAAACTTTTAACAACAAAGCAACATAGATAAAAAATGATAAAGTCGCACCAAATATGAATCATGCAAAATGATGAAAATATATACACATCGACTGTAGGTATTCGACAACCTACAACCCCTGGTTTACTAGAGCGGATAACTCGACCAAGAAGTCGACACACTCACAGCTTATATCGACAGAAAATAAAGAACGATGCACAAGTAAGTAACCCTAATCGATTGTTTGATTACTATGAAAGAATGCGTACAAGACCCGTCCCCCCTCACCTCCTTTTATAGAGATGAGGGAGAAGAAAACCGACATTGTAAGTCGGTTGTAAACAAGACACGGGTTGGGCTGGAACACAAGCCAATCAACCGACTCCTACTTGACTAAGATAAGTTTAAGCTTAACACTCTAACCCCTAGACTTAGTTATAAGCTAATATGAAGACTAAAAACATAACAATTTCCACCTTAGGCTTCATATTAGCCTATACCGACTTTCAACAACTCCAAGCAGTGTTGTAACTTCCGTCCATGTACCACCTTCGTCAAGGCATCCGCAGCATTGTGTTCAATACCCACCTTCAGAACTTCAACCGTCTTAGCTTCCAAGACCTCTCTGATAAAGTGATAACGCACATTGATGTGCTTAGTCCTTTCATGAAAAGCATGATTCCGCGATAAGTGAATCGCGCCCTGATTATCACAATTAACTGCGACAGTGTTAAGCTCCACACCCAACTCTTCCAAGAGTCCCCTTAGCCAAATAGCTTCCTTCACAGCCTCCGTAAGGGCCATATACTCCGCCTCTGTAGTTGAAAGAGCCACCACGTGTTGTAGCGTTGCCTTCCAGCTTACAACACATTCTTGTACTAAAAATGCGTAACCAGTGGTATATGGCAAGGCGTGTCATCTTCCAACCCCGTTCCGTATGGTATATGGCAAGGCGTGTCATCTTCCAGTAGAACTGGAACACAAAGCATATTGGGCACTTAAGGATTGCAATATGGACTATACGGTTGTAGGGACAAATAGATTCCTGCAACTACAAGAGCTCGACGAATTAAGATTGGAGGCCTATGAATCATCTATCACATATAAAGAAAGGGCTAAAAGATGGCATGACCAACGTATTAAGAGACCTAAGGAATTTTTGGAAGGGGACAAGGTCCTACTATACAACTCTCGCTTAAGGCTATTTCC
>LBNU01003317.1:0-10989 GCA_014162995.1 Artemisia annua
GATGGTGGTGGTAAATCATTGTGCTCCGGTGATTCTGAATCAGATGATATGTATATGATACTCATGATGCGGTTTTGGATGCAAAGACGGTTACTCAATGGATAATTATGGTTAAGGATGATTTGAGAGGTATTTATAATGTTGATTGGGCTTTTAAGACGATTGATGAATAGTCAGTTCCAAAAGGTGGGAATGGATGACAGCCTGTCATTGATGCTGCGGATTGACCGTGGGATTCTACGGATGGACTTTTCAATCTGCTGATGGGTAAAAATGGGTTTTCTTTTAGGTACGTTATAAAGTCAAATTAGTCAAACGATTCTCTAAAGATTCGTTGTTAACTAACCCCCACGATTATTGGTAACTTCCTTATATAACTAATCGTGTGTATCCCACTCCAGTTAAATCTGAGCCTGATACTACTGATGCATCATCTACTGCTACAAGAAGGAAGACTCAAGGTAGAAAGAGGCCTCCTACTAGTTTGGTTACTCCCTTAGATGCTTCAGAATATATTGAGGTTGAGGAAGATGATGGTGAAGATCCTATTCCTCATGTTCCTTTGGTTAGTTGGGAGGTTCATCCAGTTCAATACCAAAGGATCAGATATTAATGTTATTCACAGGAGCAGATGGGACGTTAAAATTCTTTCTGGAGTGAAATTTTAATAACTTTTGTGGATAGACAGGATCTGCTGAAGTTGTATCTTGGGATTACCTCCTGATTATAAGAACAAACAACCTACTTGGGAGTGTATGTATTTGAAAGGTGATTTGACTTGTGTTTTTTGATTCCAATTTTCATCTAGTAAAAAAAGAGGTTTTGATGTTCGGATGGACAGTCAAGATGGGCAGGTTTCTAATTGGAAGTTATCCTCTACCCAATGTTTCATGCTATTGTCTACTGAGCTGGCGAAGGTTCTCCTACATGTTGTGGCTGAGATTACTATCCCATCTCTTTAAGGATTTCTGAATCAAATGTTGAGATGAAGCCCTGCTAGTTCCTTATGATGTGTGGTGGCAATGGACAACTCATGACTAGAGCAATTGGTTACAGCTATAAGAAGTAGCTATTCAGTTCAAAATGGGTATGAAAGCACAGCATGGGGTCACCATTGATGCCTTCTTTGCGGGTAATTGTATGTATATTTTTGTTTATTCTTTTATTTTATAAAAAAAAATGTACTAATTGCATTATTTGTTGTATAGTAACTCTGTGATGGCTTCTATCACTCACCAGATGCTGACTTGTGTCCATTAAAGAGTTGGCTAGTCCAGAGAGGTACAGCTTGGTAAGACTAATTCAAATCTGTTGTTGGCTGCTGATGGTTTGCCAAAAATCATTAGTACTCAACTCACCCATGCTTTTAATTGCTGAGAGCTTGAACCATGGTCATCAATTCACCATGGATCTTATTCTCTGATATCCTAAGCTTGACTAGCCCATAAGTATATGGCTTGTTGTAAAGGGGCAGTGGAAATCCATATTGGTTATCAATTCACCAAGGGTGTTTCCTTTAAGAATTGGCTAGTCCTGAGCAAACGGCACAGTAAAAGACAACCTCAAATCCGTTTTTATAGTGATGATTTTACTAAAAATCATATGGTTATCAGTGTACCATAGTTTTCGAACTTAAACATTTGGCTACTCCAGTAGTAATGGCTATTGGTAAAGAGACATCAAATCCATTATTTTCAATGATTCACCTCTAACAGGAGTTCATACACCTGGATGTGATGAGAATAGTATGAAACTAATCTGTTTTGATGTATCAGTTGTCATATGTTGCTGCAAAGATATTGTGTTTCCAGCTTATTCATCATAGAGATGTTATCTTTTTGATTCTTTGCTGCTGATGTTTGAAGCCAATCCTCTAGTGTGCTATGTTTAACGATCTATCAAGAAATCTTGAACTTAACTCAGGTCAAATTCAAGATTAGGGAAGGATTGTTGGGAATTCTGCTGAGTGTGAATTCCACTGATGGTTGCTGCTGAAGGGAATCTGCTGAAGACCAGATTCTGCTGATGAAGTATTACTGCTGAAGACATAGTTCAGCATGTTTAGTTTCTGCGGACTTAATAAAACCGCGTATTATGTAATGTAGTTAGGATATGCATGAGTTATATTAGGAAAAGATAATGCATATTATTTAAAGTTTATAGAAGATACGTTTCTTGAGAAACGGTTTAGGTTAGAGTTCCTTGTCAATAAAAGGAACACAAGTTTATGTTTGATGTAACGAACGAGTTTACAAGTTTTCAATATACAATCCATAGAGGATTAAGCATTCTTAGTATTTATTGTTTATGCTTGTATTTGTTTTCCGCATTAGAGTACAAGCTTTGGAGATTCTCTATTAGAGTGTTTGTGATTACATAGACACTGCTAACGATCAACGAGAGCTACAAGATCTATCAAGGTTATATAGATTCAACAATATATAGTTAAAACTATATATAATTACGTTAAACTTATGTATTACCAATCTCTATATATGAGTCGCAAAGGCTCAAAAGAGAATATTTCGGCTTTGATTAGCCCGATAATAAATTTAGTGTAAGCTCATTCGAAAAAAATAATGTAGTTGCATCACATAATTAGTTGACATATTTTCGTTGTTGTTGTATTGTTATAAAAAAAAATTGACTCGTAAAATTGTTTAATTAACTCTTAAAACAAATTACTTCGTGTTTAATATTATTAATGACTCGTAAAATTTTAATTAGTATTGAAAATGCCCAACGAATACATTGTTGATCATTGGGGCTTGTTTCTTCCTCTCAGACTCAGTTTTTGACATCGACCGAGTGTTCATTTTTTTTTCTTCTTTTCTTTGAAGACGTGTGGTATAGGCGGACCGTAATAGGGGCATGAGCCACAAAAAAAGTCCACTACCATGCACTACCAGGGACGGAGCCAGAGGGTTCTCGCGGTTGCCCAGGCACCTTATGAATTTTTTCGATAAGTGTTAATTTTTTTTAAAAAAAAAACATCAATTTTTCCTAAAGTCATCTTAAATGCACCCGGTCCATTGAAATGTGTTTTTAGTATTACTGTTCAAATTTTGTTGTGCACCTGATCATATTTGGTCCTGGCTCCGCCCTAACCACTACTTACGGAGTATTATTTTTGATTTAGAAATCATATTTAACGTGTAACTTATCTCACACAATCATAATAGCATGTAACTTATGTTAAGAGAAATACAAAATTTTCTTGATTTGAGAATATCAAGTACCATATTACAGTACCAAACAAGATGAGTATTCTACCAACTAATTGCCTTTAAAATACTTATTTACCATTGTGTTGTTCGTTCAAACATATTGACTGATACATAGTATTTCATTATATATTTCCCCTCACTTTTAATTTAGTCTATTTCTTTTTAGCCGATGTTGATATGATGGAGCTATGGGAGAAAGCTATGAGCCTGTTCACTGTATAATATAATATCTTTGGAGCTTTTTGAAATTCATTTGCTACGCATAAATATTATTAAAAATTGGTTGAACATAACTAATTAGGGCCCGTTTGGTTTGTAGTTGGGTTTAGGATTAAGATTTGGATTTGGATTTGAATTTAGATTTGGATTTTGATTTGGATTTGAATTGTATTAAAAGTTGTTTGCTTTGTATGATAGAATATAAAATGGGGTTAAGATTTATATTTATTTTAATATTAAAAAAAGAAAAAAAAATAAAGAGACAAAGTTGACAGTACGAAATTTGTGGCTACAATCAAGTGAAAGGAAAAAAAAAAAAAGAAAGAGATGAATGGTATTGAAAAAAAGAAAAGAAAGAGATGAATGGTATTGATTGTCAGAAAAGCCATGTAACCACACATGATTTGTGAATGCCTTCGAATGAGGGGATCAGTCCCATTTTTAAATCCTGTGTAATGCAACCAAACAACTTTATTTTTTTACTTTGAGTACCAATCCCAAGGACAAAATCATCAACCAAACTGCACCTTAATATATTTAGGGGTTTTTTTCAAAGCGCTAATTGTATGATTATTAGCTTATTAAAAGTCTAATAATATTTATTTTTTATTTTTTTGTTTTATTATTATTTTTAATTACCAGGTTATAAACTATACAAGCTCAATTGTATATGTGTATGAGCTAAAGAAACATATAATATGCTGCAAATAAGCTTAAAAAAACAACCAGCACTAAATTTCAAATTCATATTTTTATTAAAAAGAAAAAACATGTGTGAATTATGATAGAGTCATAGATATATTAAGGATCATCTAAGTGAATTAACACATACAGTATTAAAATTGTACTTTTAGTAGACTTTTTAAATATAATTCACAATGCAACGATAGCAGCTCGCTCAAAGGAGTAAAGTTACCCAAGGTTATTTCTACAACTTGTGATTACTTTTTACAGAGTATCAGAAGAGATAAAAGATTAGTTTGTGCTATAAAACTTGTAAGTAAAACTATATACTCCGTAATAGTTAATATTTCTAGGTAAATAAGTTTTGTAAGGACAATCACTTGGTCAAAAACTCAAACAAGATGTCCCTATCACTTTTCTTATACCTCTTCTCCATCTTTTCTAACCCAACAAGAATCCTTTCTGACCCTTCGCTATCACGTTTCTTGTCTCCAAAGCAGCAATGCAGGTGTACTGTGGTCTCCAAAAGGTTTTTACCTTTTGATTTTGTATCCTCATTTTCCATATCCTCTCGCTTATTACCTCACCGGAAATATCATTTCTCCACTGGAAAACAAACTTAAAGGTATGTATTTCGTTTTGTTGATTGGTATCGGTTACTATATTTATGTTTTTATAGCTGTTTGTATGATATTTGTATTTACAAAATGTACACTAGTATTTTATTTTATGATGTTTTTGCATAGCACTTTAAAAAGAAAAAGAAGAAAAACACAAATCCTTTGTTCGTTTCTGGTTTTCTGTTTGTCAGTTTTCTGCATTGGATATTTCTATTTGTGTAAGATGAAAAACAACAAGTGTAAAAAAGCAATAAGGTGGTTTGTGTTTTGTGAAGGTGTTTATTTTAATACAGTAGTTAACCAGCCTGATGATTAGATTTATATGTTTTTTTTTTACTAATTTGATCTTCTTATGTTTATGTACATTATCATCATGTTTGTTAAGAGACTAAAAAGTGTCAAACAACTTCATTTTTTACATTTAATGAAACGTTTTAAGGAATTTTAGATATATACTTATATTGTAACAACTCGCATTTTCAGGTTATTTTTTAAATTTCACTATTCATCTCGGGATTTTACTATTCACTTTCACTAATCATTTCCGAAATTTTTATTTCACATTCTTGTAAGTTAAACTATTTTAATGATAATCCAAGAGTTTGACACTCGTCGGATCATTTCTGCAAAAATCACGAAACCGTGTCTCAGAATTACTTTAAGGTTTAAAACGTCATTTAGGCATCCCGATATGTCAACACAATATTACAATCAAGAGAAATATAAGTTTTTCACCTTCCGTGACATTCTCAAGAATTTTGGAATTTTACATTTTCCGAATTTGCGTTTTACGCGATTTACGCGTTTTAAACCTACGTTTCCTGCGTTAACAGTGTTTTCGCGACCTATTAAACTTATCACTCATTTTTATAATAAAATAATGAGTATATTGACAAGTTAAATCATTCCTACAAGTTTCATATTTTTACGATACCCGGTTTTACGTTTCGTGACTTAACAACTTACAATTAGCAATTACCGGGACATAACTGACTCCGTAAAACATTAGNGAAAAACTTATCGAACCTCGGCTAAATATAGTCTAGTCACCTATATTTAACCTAGGGACAGTGGAACATAGTCTGACTAACTATGTTCGACTTAAAATTTTCAAATACTGAGAATAGTTGTAATAGGGTTATGTTCAAATTAATTTCCTACTTGAACTCGATAAACCACCTGAATTCATTAAAAGGATCTAGAGACATGATAGTGTCTTACCACTCAGCGAGATCTTAACATCTTAATTATACCACCTAATTTCATTCTTGAAAGTTTTCAATTATGAGATAATCCAAACTACTATCTTGGGATAGTTATCAATTCTTCTCTTTATCCCTTAGAAGTACTAGCCTGTTTAGGTCCTAAGGATACCATTCCGTCATAAACCTTTAAAATCTCTTAAGATTTTAAAACAAACTTGGCATCTCTACCAATATTAATGGTAAGCATGCACTACACTTTTCTGATCATTCATATATCACATCATTACCTGAAAACCCATTATAAGTTAGTATGTAAAACTTCACAGTATCACGTTTCTTTCAAACATTAGTTGACATAGACATTATACGATATTGCCTTCATTCGGAAACTACCTAGGACATAATCAATTTTGGAAATGGTTTGGATAACCACTTGCCACTAGCTAAACTGCCGTACAACAATAATTATCACAACATCAGGTTACACACCGCACACCATCGTCAGAAAAGTTACATAGATGTAAGGCGCTAACTTTAAAAAAAACTCCATGGTAGGAATTAAGGTTTTGTTGAAAGCCTCAATACCATAAGTTATAATTCGTTTTGAGAAACGGGAAAAGCCAAACTTAAGATATATTGGACTCTATAAGATTTTAGCAAACCCTTTAGATTACCAACATAAATCTCCACCGAAAACTTAAAATGGTACATAACAGATTTTGTGACTAGAAATTTAGAAACGCGAAGATTAGAATTCGCAGCATATACCCACACTCTCTCCTAAATACTTCATCATTAGATAACACACACTGAATTCCGGGACGGAATTCCCGTTAAGGTGGTAACACTGTAACAACTTGCATTTTCAGGTCATTTTTTAAATTTCACTATTCATCTCGGGATTTTACTATTCACTTTCACTATTCATTTCCGAAATTTTTATTTCAAATTCTTGTAGGTTAAACTATTTTAATGATAATCCGAGAGTTTGACACTCGTCGGATCATTTCTGCAAAAATCACGAAACCGTGTCTCAGAATTACTTTAAGGTTTAAACGTCATTTAGGCATCCTGATATGTCCACACAACATTACAATCAAAAGAAATATAAGTTTTTCACCTTCCGTGACATTCTCAAGAATTTTGGAATTTTACATTTTCCGAATTTGCGTTTTAAGCGATTTACGCGTTTTAAACCTACGTTTCCAGCGTTAACAGTGTTTTCGCGACCTATTAAACTTATCACTCATTTTTATAATAAAATAATGAGTATATTGACAAGTTAAATCATTCCTACAAGTTTCATATTTTTACGATACCCGGTTTTACGTTTCGTGACTTAACAACTTACAATTAGCAATTACCGGGACATAACTGACTCCGTAAAACATAAGATAATATCTACACATCACCAATATAATCTAACCTCCTCATTTTCAGCCTACTAGGCGTTTTTATGAGTCACCAAGATTTTAAGGAAGATTACATAGCAAGCTTGTTCACATATGTTGACTTAAGTGCTAAGTTTACTTCACATATGCAAGACTTAGCTAACAAGCTTGGTTAGTCACCTTCCTAGCACCTCCTCAAGGCCCTATATAACCCTCCTCACCCTCTATTGGTCGTTCATAACCTCACACACACAAACACACTCCTAATTTTTTCTCTACTTCAAGTATTATTCAAGAAACACAAGGTTCTTATCAATTCCAAAACTCTTGTTAAGTTTTGATTGATCCAAATTCAAGTTTCTTCCTTCCTTTGGTGAACTCCAAGCTACAACAAGAAGTATTCTAGTAGAAGACTTCAAGAGTTTTCAATCCATCTCAACTTGCTATCAAAAGTGTAGAAGTATTGCCAAAGAGAAGAGAAAGTTGCTCAATCAAAGTCCTAATCCTTGTTCTTAACTTCCTTTCTTTAGAAAGCCAAAAGTTGTAAGAAACCCTAACACACACTCTTGCTCAACATCATTTATATGTTTCTTATACTTTGTTGATGCTATATATGCTCTTTATATTGTTCTCCTGATGTACAAAAACCATTAAAACAAGCTAAAGGAACCATATGTTAGCTAAATAAACATAAACAAGAAAACTAGTGACATATATTGTGAAATTGGACAAAAATAGTATAACCATGATATTGGACACCTACCTACTGTTAAACAGGACTTAAAAAGGAAAACATAGCAATTGGAATCACCTAAAACGAGTACATGAGTCAAAAGATACGACTAAAAGAAGTTAGCGAAACCAAAACTCAGAAACTGCCAAAAGCTTGCTGTTAAGCAGCTGTCCGTTTTGAAAGAGGCCCTTCTGGTCCGTTTCATCAAAAAGTTAAAACATGAAAGTTGTCCAGAACAATGTTTTCTTCAAAAACTCAGGTGCACGGGTCCATAAAACGCATAATGAATTCCATTTTTCTTCAAATTCTTAACAGCCTCTTTTTAGAACCCAAATGACCATGTATTGGTTATGGCTAAGTAAAACCAAGAGGTCTAATGACCTTAAAGCCGAGACCACAGCCATGGCTAAGGCCAAGGATGAGTCTCAAGACCATGGTAGCCATGACCAAAGTCATGGCAAAGCCACGACTAAGACCTTATGGCCTTCTAAGTCGAAAACATGAACTAAAGTGTTAGTCGTAACATAATCTACCAATTTGGATCTACTCCATCCAAAGACCATGAGACTTTACAAGTAATATCATATCCATTCTAGGCTTAATAAACTTATAAAGATAACAATCTTCATTAAAAATAAACTTTCCTAAGTTTATTCAACTATTCGGACATGTAACTTTTAAAGATCAAAAACATATATTTTCTATCAAATACTACAACACTAGGGAGCTTCATGTGAGGGGTTTCATTTGGGTAAATGGATCGACGAGTTGCTGGATTTACGATTTAAAGTGTCCTAGCTCCTCGAACGTTTACTACATGACCTCTGACTTATGATGGTCCAAATGGTAGTACAAGATATATAAACTCAACATGTTTCATATACCGTTTTTGTAAAACGATATACACAACCTACCAAGTACTACATCATGAACAATATAAAGATATATATAGGCTCGCTTATGTTTTCTTAGACATTATTCCAAGCCTAAGTTGCAACAATTATTCTAGGTTGCTCGTAGAAGTTCTCACGGCATATCCATCATTCTCATTATACATCATCAAACTCTCGGTGAGTTCATAGCCCCACTTTCCATTACTTAATTGTTTTACAAACCCTTGGGGGAATACATGCTATTTTAACCGAACACAATGCTTTGAAATTAAATGCTATCTGATTGTTTTATTATCACTATGTACCATCCTTGCCAATCCAAGACTCCTCATCATGAACCATTTAGTAGTGAGCGCGAATATTGTGAATAGGCCTATTGGGATTGACGAATCCCATTTGTATTGACCAAATACATTCAAACAAATGCACTAATATTTGAGACTGAGGTATGACGGCAAAGTACCTACCGGGGTAACTCCACCGATTGATATTGGTACCCATTAACGTATTGGTTGCATGAGCTTAGTGAATAATAATAACCGTTTTGGTTTTCCAACCATTAGTATGAGTCTAATTAACTCACAATACAAATATATTGTGTTCAACCATTTAATAAACTCTATGAATTTCACTCAACCTTAGTGTTGACAGTTTAAGCATGTATTTCAGGTCCATAATGATCGAGGCTGGCACGGAGGAGCACGGATACTCAAGAAGGCTATAAATTTTATTATCATTCGAAAACTCATTTAATTTAAATTGTAAACATGGAACCATCTAGGACCTCCTTTTGTAATCTCTGATATTTATATAATTCGAATGATAAATCTTTTAAAATGACTCAATTAGAGTTCGTTTTCTATTGTATAACTGTTGTGCCATGAAGTAACACCCAGTTTGAATTCCGCTGCGTATCACGAAATTGGGGGTGTTACAGATTGGTATCAGAGCTATAGTTATAGAGAAACGGGTCTAATTGAGACCTAAACTATAACCTCTTTTACACAAAAACATTTTATAGCCTTTCGCTCTCCGTGCCTTCCATCCTCCACACGATTATGTGACTTTTAGGCATGCTATGCTACACAAACATGTTAGTATATTGATATATATGCACTAGGCATTTTATGCTACATGAACATATTAGTATATTGGGATATACACAATAGGCATTTTATACTACACGAACATAAATAGGTATATTGATATATACACACTCGATATATTTTCAATCATTTTATCTAAATAATGGACTAAACATATAAGCGTATGCCTATTCTAAAGGCATTACAGCACAATCATATCTTCCCGATCATGTATATACTCCAACATTATAAGACTTACTAAGCCTCCTTCAAGACATTGTAGCTGATTACAATGGTCTTTCCTATTTCTTAGACATTGCAATTTACACAATGGTCCCATCTATTTTCCAAGACATTGTAAAATACAATGGTCTTGTCTATTTTCCAAAACATTGTAAGAATACAATGGTCTCTATTACATCCTCAGACACTGTAAGTCCTACAGTAGTCTCTGTTACATCCCCAGACACTGTGAGTGATACAATGGTCTCAATTACATCCCCATACACTGTAAATGAAACAGTGGTCTAATTCATTTCTCAGACATTGTGTGATACAATGGTCTTAATCATTTCTCAAATGTTTTGAGTCACAAAATGGTCTAGTCTACTTCCTAGACATTGTGAACTACACACAATCATCTCTCCCATTTCTCATACAATTTAATAGTCTAAAGAAATTATCTTATAAACCTTACATGATATTGTTTTACATAAAACCCATCACCGTCTATCGATTTCCCTAATGGAAATACAAGATATGAGATTTCTAAAGGACAAACTAATCCATCATCTACAAAAGCCGAAGTTCAGCAACTTTCTCTACGTTCATCAAAATTCTCTTCTGAAACCTTCATTGTGAAAAGTTCGTGATCCTGGCCAAGTATGGACTGTTTTAGAATTACTTAAAACTTCCTTTCCACATGTATCTAC
>LBNU01003317.1:18489-30310 GCA_014162995.1 Artemisia annua
AAGTTGATATCACATAACAAGTAGAATTCAATAAGTTTGCAAAAGAATACAAACCGGACCTAAAAACGGCGAACTGTTTTAACAACTAAAAAGAAATGGTGAAACTATTCAAACCCCCCCCCCCTTCTAGTTTCTACAATTGGTATCAGAGCCAGGTTATCAAGATCTTTAGAGTATACTGTACTTTAAAACTTGAATCGATCTATGGAGTCTGAAAGATACTTAGAAGGGATCTACTTGAATTGGTCACCATTTTTCGAAAATGAAAACTTTGTCAGTTGGAAAAATGAATTTGAAAGTTATGTGAAATCAATTAGTCATAATCTTTGGCATGTCATATCTTTTGATATTTTTAATCAATAAGAATGGATTTCGAAAATTAGGATTACATAAGAAATTTTTACTAGACATTGGAGTTCAAATATTAGTTCATAAAACTTTGCTAAAAATTGGTTTTGACAAAATCATTTTATGAAATGTGGTAAATAACATATGGCAAAAGATTTTGAAAGTTTCATCAAGGAAATGTTCAAGCTAAAGGTGAAGAAAATTCGATATCAGTAAGTCACTTAGTTTTAGTAGAATCGTGTACTACTAGTTTGAATGTTTTTGTTGTAGGTAATGTTGCCGACAAGAATTACATTAACAACTAAGTTGGTGTACTAATCAACAAGTCTTGAAGTGATGAAAATTAAGAAAACTAAGACAATTCGCCAAAGGACAAGTCTAAGGTCAAGATGGTTAGAAATTGAGATAATGTGTGGCTAGATGACATTACTACACTTAAGGACGAGTCACCAAGTGAGTTTCAACATGTACTCCACCACATACACGATGCATGATATGGTATGTGTCATTAAAGATAGCTAGAGGCCAAGGTAAGTTCTCTTACACTCTTGCTTATCATAGTCGTTTAATGAATGATTGCTATATGCTTACATGACTATGTGATTTGTCGTTACTTGCTTGCATGCTAGATAATGTCTATATGCTCTTATGTGATATATGATCTTTGTTCTTTAGACGCTTAGTCTAAATGCTTATCCATCTTTGGATTCAAGCAAATTATTTGGAAAAATAATGGTCTTACCACAACTATTATTTATAACGTATTTCTCGTCAATCAATCACTATAGACGATGCACACTTGCTTCAATCTTTGTTTGCTCTCTAGTTCTTGTCTATGACTTCTCTTGTAATTTTCATGATTGACTTCTAGCCTCTCCGATGCAACTCTCGTCCTTGAATCCCATTGAACGTTTTGCTTCCTTCCTACTCTTCTGTCTCGACTCAAAATCTACTTCTTATTCAAGTGTATCGAGTCTTCCTCTTTTATTTTGTCTCAATTCCACTCCATACCCATTCCTTAGCCTACTCGTGCGTATTGAGTCTATTTCGTATCTTAAAATACAATAAGTTACATTTTAAATCATTTTGGAACCAAAGGCTTGTCATAATAACTAAAACAACAAAAATCGTCAAAACTACCCCAACTTTCTGACGGCGGTCCTTTAGCTCCTGGCGGTCCTATATCGATAAGGGACCATCCATCCTTTTAAGCCTACACCCCGTTTTCTTACTGCAGAACTTGAAAAACAAAACCAAACAACTCCTCTTGTTGCAGAAACGACGAAAACAAAATCATAACACTCAAAATCTTACTTACCCAAAATCAAATTAATTCAAGGTTTACAAACACAAGATCATCAATCACCAACACTCATTAATCACTTTATTGTTAGTAAATCTATCCCATTTCAATTATACAATTCGAATTAATAGATTAGGGTTCATATGAACATAAAAATTGAAAATTGGGGATTCTCATTTGTTTGTTAAATTAACAACAATTGATGGCTAATCTAAACAATGTAGTACTAATAACACTAGAATTAATCATTCAACTAACTAATCTTGTGGTTTTTGAAAATGGGTCAAAAAACGAGATTATCACCAATTCGAATTTAAGGTTGTTAGTCTTGTTTAATCACGTAACAAAAACATAGTTAGGCATTGTTAATACATGTCAAAAATGTTTTTATAATCATGCAACAAAATGGATAGGAAATCTTGATATTAAGATTGACTTCAAAAATATTTGTGATTAATGGAATTTTACGGTATAGCTAGCCTAACGATTAACTTTATATTGGTACAACCTAACTACACATATTTGATCATAGTTTCTATCATATGGATAATCCAAATCTGAAACGTCTTCATAAAAAGGAGTAGCTAACTTAGGTGTTACAACAATGCTAAATTACTTCTATTATTTGTTCGTTTGTTTCATAGGTTAACCATGCCACACACTTACGATAATGATCGCTATCTAACTCATGTTTACGTCCTAAAACTTTCATCACAACATCATTCCGATCCTAAATTCATACCAATACTCAAAGAACTTGAAAAAGGACATATTCGTGAAGGACGTTTCATAAGTTGTAACACCCCCAAAAATTTAGTTTACACAGCGGAATACTTAATTGGGTGTTACGTAGAGGATCACAGTCATAATTATAGAAAACGACTCAAAGAGACGTTTTTGAGTTCATTTTATTGAATTCAAATGCAAGGATGTTCAATGTTTAATACATCACATTATTAATTGAAAATGACTATTTGTGAATATTACACCACCGACACAAAGGTCAAATGCCCACTCCATGCCTCCTGAGCTTGCTTAAATTACCTGAGATACATGCTAAAAGTCAACAAAATTGTTGAGTGAATCTATAGCGTTTATATTTAAAGCAGATGAACACATTTTCAAGTATTTCATAAGTAAATAGTAGTTTGTTCCATATGCATATTGCCATAAGTCTCATGAACACAACGTTAACAAGTATGTGAGCCATTGCAATGACATCAACACGGTGTAAGGTGCCCTTGGGTGAGGAGTTTGCCAGTTCTCCTAGTGTATCAAATAATAGTGCATTTGTCTACCAGGTGTGGGCTAGAACAAATGGGTCTGTCAAGCACCAATAGATCTATTCACAGTTATTTGCGTTCACTCGCAAGTGACTAAGGTTCATGATAGAAGGGACTTTCAAGTTGGTGTATGTCTTATGCAATAGTTGAGTAGCATACAATAGTGAAAATAGTTGTTCAAAATACTTGTGTTCATATAGTGTAGCATGTATCCCACCCACATAGTTTGTAAAACATGTAAAAAGTGTGGGACTAAAGACTCACCATAGATGAGTGGTGTATGTAGGCAATCAAATAATGTCAAGTGTAACGGGTGAATGGCTCCAACACGCAACCTGGATAATATGAGAAACCTTAGTTTCCTATAGTGGTGTGATTTATATTTGTGTAATGCCTGAAGCACAAAAACAATATTAAACATAATATTGTCTTGTCTTTATGGGTGATGATGATGAGTCGTGTCAGACTTAGGGTGTTGAGTTTTCAGTTCTTGATCTTGGTGAAAGTGATGTATGAGTTTGATTAGTGAAAGGTGATCTTTTGTTATCTAGTTAGTTCTCAATTATTTACTTCTTGAGATTAACATTATTAAAATAATCATCTTTACTTAAGTTTGTGAAATTACAAGTTTAGTCCTTATACTTTCAAAGTTGACACTTTTAGTCCTTATGAAATGCATATTTATAATTTTAGTACTTATAATATAAAATAGGTCAATAAATGACAAAAACATTTCAAAGATACTGTTTTGATACCAAGTTTATAGAATTTACAGTTTTGGTCCTTGTATTTTAGGAAGTTTGCAAAACTAGTCATTTATATGTAAAATGTTCATTTTAGGTCCTTGTAGTCTCAAATTTATACAAATGACTCAAAATATCTTATATTTACTATTTGTAACTTTAATTTGTAGAAATTACAGTTTACACCCTTAGTTTGCATACTTGACAGTTTTAGTCCTTTAACTTTACATCTTTTACATTTTTATTCCAAAATAGCATTTTAGCTTATGACTTCATTTCAAAAGATTTTTCAAGTTCCCAGAAGCTTATAAAAATGATGTGAGCTTATCAGTGAGCCTATTGGAGCTTAAAGTGAATTATTTAGCTTATTAGTGTGTTAATGGGCCTAACGTGAACTGTTAGGGCCCATTGGGTCTTCTGTGGGTCCATTGGGTTTCCAACTGGTCCTAGTGGTTCTTAGGTCTATATTGGGCCTTGCCAAAGTGAGCTGGGGTGGTCTTGGGCCGTGGAATAGTCCAGAATCCATGGTGAGTTTTGATGGGCTTTAGCCCATTAAGGGTATGTTTGTGATTCTATGAACGAACAAGGTAGCCAAGGATTGAGCTTGTGAGATAGCTTTATCAAGCTTGTGAGAGTGTAAGCTTATGGTAGCTTGTTTGCTTAGGTTCCAAAATAACAGCTTGAGCAAAAAGATGTGTATGTCATTTGTATTAGATTTCGAATAATGAGACCAAAGTAAAGTGACAAAAACCCTTGTAAAACACTTAGAATATTTTTAGGCGGTTTTCATATAGGTCTTGGTAACTTGTAAACGTGTAATATTCATGGTCTTAGGACTATGTTAAGCTCGTATAGAGTTCATTTACATATTCTTAGGTGTCTAGAGATGTGGGAGAGTGATTTTTTGTTAGGCATAAAGCTAACGAGACATGGGAGAAATCAAGTGAAAGATTTGGTGTGCTATTCGAATAGAAAAACATGGAAATGAGATCAAAACATGTTGAGTGTTGAGAGTTGGCTTACCACACCTTCAAAGGTGGGATGATACGAGTTGTAGAGGCTTGGTGAGTACTTGGGAGCTTGTGTGGGCTTGTGGAAAGCTTGTTTCTTCTTCTCTTCTCCTCGGTACAAAAGCAGTGAACAAGGGAGTTTGTGTGTGAGTTTTTACATTGGTTTTGTTGCATGGGAGTACATACATGAAGATAGGGACACAAGTTGAAGAGACAAAGGGAATATGGCAGAAGATGATGAGTAGATTAGGCCATAGGATAGGTTGATTGGTTGCAAGTTGCGAGTTCCATGTGTGTATGTAGTCGGTTCAAGGGGTGACAAGGCTTAGGGTTCTAGAAACATGATTTTATTTCATGTCTCATGTATAACGAGGTAAGCAAAGGGTGTGATGAGGTCTTGAGGTCTTTGTGAAGTCAAAGGATCAAGTGTAAATGAGTTTGAGGGTGTGTTTGGGTCGCAGAATTATAAAAGGGTCCGTTTGGTTTAGTAACGTGACCAAAAGGTCACTTAGTGATCGAATTGTTGTCCTAGGGTGTTAGGATTAGTTATGGATTAGGTTTTAGGACCTTGTGAGTCCTTGAGAAAGTTTGTGGAAGTTGTAGTGTGCTTAGGAGTCCAAACGAGATAACGTGACCAAAAATATATATGTAGTGGTCGAAATAATGGTTGTGAGGTCTTGGGATCGTGGGAATGTGTTTATTATAGATAGAAACTCTTAAAATGTGTATTGATGGATTTCCAAATGCTTTGGAAGGTTTCAAATGAGCTTGAGAGTGTTGAGGCAATTTATGTGCACGTTTTTATATATAACGAGATATAGAAAATGAGATAGGGCTCGTTTGTGAGTTTGGTGAGTGATGAATCACTTAGAAACACTTAGGAAGTCATTTGAGTGAGTTTAGAACTTGTGAGAATCAATGGCAATGCGTTTTGCAATATGTGACCCAAGTTTTGTACGTTTTTAGAAACGTGTGACCTCGCTACAAACTGGCTTTGGTTTACTGTTCATAAATACGTATTTTGATGAGATAATTGTTGATCTCGATTCTTTTGAGTGCATAGAATGAGATGATGTGATTTGTTTCATGTGTTGTGGGTAAGAATCGCGAAAACAAAGGCCAAACCAAACGTGTTTAGTCATTCGAATACGTATAACTTATTTGTTATGGGATTGGGCCGTTAATGGGCTTGTGAGTTCCATTGGCCCATTTGAGGTTTAAATGTGATCCATGTGATGTTATGGGCTAGTGTAGGCCCAATGAGGGTTGTGTGGCCCATTGGTCATGTGGTGCCCACTTGGGTACAATGTGGGTCCTACAATGAATATTTTATTATATTTAGAGGGTGTGGGGCCCACAGGGGTGTATTTCAGTTGTGTGTGTGTGTTGTGGGGTCCACCAAGAGGGATGTGGGTCCCATAAATGTGTATTGTAATTCATATTTGTATTGTGGGGTCCACTGAGGTAGAAATCTCATATGTGGTTGTTGTGAGTGCAAGGTGTGGCACTTGTGATCTAAACTGATCCATAGTGGTGTTGTACCTTGTCTAGGTCATTATGGGTTGCGTGTGAGCTCATTCAAAGTGGGTGTGAATCACATAGCACATAATGATTCAAAGTTGCATAGTGTAAACAAAAGTTTAAAATTTTGCCTAAAATGGGTGTATGAACAGTAATACTTAATTACTTCATGTTTAGTGTTTCCTAATAATTGGGTTTTTAGTAGGATATTACATAAGTCCACTATATGAAGATAAGGAATCCATTAACAGATGCTTTCGCAACATAGGTCTCGATTGTCTTCTGAACATCGATGAAACCATTTGTCCTAGATTTATATTAGAGTTCTATAGTGGAGTCAAAATCAAAAGTAGTCAGGATTACTCAATACGCTTTTGGTGTACCATAGGAAGCTACGGCTTTTCTTTATCTCTTAAACAGTTTGGTCAAATCCTTGGAATTCCGTATCATGGGCAATGTGCCTATTCGGAAATAGCCGATCTTGACTCTCTTCTCGAAAATCGGGAAGAACATGGTCCTTATCGGAGACTCATTCTCCTCAAGGACAAAATTATCAAGTCCCTATGTGAATCATCCTCCACCACTCATCCAAATAAAATTCTCTTCACCGATCTCCGTCATTGTCTTAAGGCAATGGCAATCATTCTACTTGAGAATGTATTTTGTCTTATGAATGAAAGTGAGTATGCACCAGCATCAATTGCTCACATGCTTTACTGCATTCTTACAAGGACACCTTACAATCTTGCATACTTCTTCGCTAAGCGAATTATGCAACTCGAGGATTCCAACGATAAGTTGATGCCCTACGGGATGCTCATATCTCATCTTTTCAACTATTTTATGGATACCTATCCCTATCTTCATAATCCTCTATATCTATCTTACGATCGAGTCATGGCCCCACATCTCCAAACAACAAATATCATCGTTTATAAATCCTGAAAGATTACCAATCGATGATATAGTGGACAAGGAAATTAAGAAGTATCTTAAGAGACGCATGGAAGAGGATTAAAGTCAACAACTATGTATTTGTTGAAATTTATATTGATTGCTATGATAATGTAGAAATTTCTAAATGTTTAAGTTATCTCTTTCACTCAATGTACTTGGATTCACTACGTTTATCGATTTTATGAACTAGTATTATGTATCTGTTATGGAAGAGACTATGAGATGCTTAGTTGTTTATCAACATCTTCTGTCAATTTAATTATGAAAGGTAGAAGTGAATTGAATACGTACATGACTGCAGAAATGACAAACTAGGTAAAATCTACAAACTCACTGCCGGCGGTCCCTTATTGACTCCGCGGTCCCAAAGTGATAAGGGACCGTCTGGAGATTTAACGGACCGTCCCTGTGGGATCACGGATTTTGCACTGTTTTCTTCTTTCCTGCAATCCTAACCTATTGCATGATTATCACCACCTTACCTTGTTTAGTTAAACATCTTTATGTGCTTAAAGACTCCTAATGCATGCTTTGCCCAAACCATAACCAAGCTTGATTATTTAAGCCTCATTCATCATCCTCAACCTCACCACAACCACTATTCATCTCTTCCATATCACCTACAATGGCATCATCCTCCACCACCATGTCAACCACAAAGAAAGAACTCAAAACTCAACCTCCAAACAAAAAACCAAAACTCAAAATCATTCGACCTCAAACAACCTTCATTGACCTCACACTCTATGATTCCACTCCATCTCCCAAGTCACCACCAACATCACCTCAAGCACCAAGTGCACCACTCAAAACACCATCCACCAATGGTACTTCCCACTCATCATCAAAGCTATCATCTAGCTTTAAGCCAACCACATCACCTTTCTCATCTTTCATCAAAAATTTATCACCTTTGCTTACCAAATCAAGTTCGGGAGCCTTCACTTCATTTGTGAGCAATCAACCACCATCTCCCACTCACTCCATATTATCACCAAGAAATCAACTTCCATCTCAAAACAACTCACCAAATCATACCATCACATCTCCAAATGGGCCATTGGAAAACATTCCTTCTACACCACCATCATCTCCAACTCTTGGAAATTCACTTCCCTACTACTTTGTCAACAACCACATGGTGGGGTGTGCTTGTTGCTTCGACAACTTTCATCTCATCCACTCTCTTCGAGATGAGTTGCATATCATGTTTGGTCACATTGAGTATCTCATTGNTCTCCAAATGGGCCATTGGAAAACATTCCTTCTACACCACCATCATCTCCAACTCTTGGAAATTCACTTCCCTACTACTTTGTCAACAACCACATGGTGGGGTGTGCTTGTTGCTTCGACAACTTTCATCTCATCCACTCTCTTCGAGATGAGTTGCATATCATGTTTGGTCACATTGAGTATCTCATTGCTCAAAAAAAACGTGCAACCAACTCCTCTTGCTTCCATGCCTCCACAAGCAACACCTTCGGTTCCACCTTCATCCTCACCATCATCCACTCCACTATCCAACTAGATGTTTCTCAAATATCTAGCTCATGAATAATTAAGTGGATATTATGTTTTGGACCAAGCATGCAATGGGAGATGATTAGTTATGTTAGTTAAGGATTAGTATTATGTCTTAGTGTTGGTTTAATGATGCATCGCCTATGGTTACTCTTGCATGAATGATGTTGTATGCCTACTATGTTGGTAATGAATGAATGTTTATGTTTTATGCTATGATATAACTAGCAGGGCACTCGCGCGATGCGGCGGCGGGTACCCTGTGATTATATTTTTCGGCGAGTAAATGTTAACCACAACAGCGACCCCCATCGACCTTCAATTTTCCTGCCACCCCAGTTTTTTCTCTCTTGTGACCTACATGCGGCCTTTTAGGCCAAGTAAGGTGACCGACAATTTTTTTCAACTTTTTTAACAATAAATTAAATTTCATTAATAATTAAAAAAAACATTACATAATAATTCAAATACATTTATAAACATTACAAATGCTCAGTCTATCCTTTTTTTGGTTAGGTGAATCTTAAGTACCTGGTCTAGCCTTTTTATGGTTAAGTGAATATTGATAAGGGTCAATACCGACCTCGATAATAATAGATAACCCCAAAAAAATTAGTCACTTTGCCATTTTAAAGTCCAAGTATGACACAATTGTATGACTAATTTTTGGATTAACCCACTTATTGTAATCATGATCTCATACCTCACCTAATTTTATATTCATAAATTATATTAAACAATTTAGGCCAAATATATAGTATCATTTAGGCCAAATTAAACCCAATTCATTTGAAATAGCAGTTAAGGCCCAACAAAAGAAATGAGCAGATCCTATACCCTAAAAACTCTCACACTTAACCTAAACACATTATCATCCGCCTACCACACACATTATCCTCTCACCAAAACTCATCTCCCTCAACAAAAGCAATTCACTTATTACATCTCACATCTCATTTTCATCACATCCCCATTAAATCACAACAACACATAAACACCATTCATAAGCCGGTCTTTGTTTCTTGTGCTACATTGCAACGGTCCAAAATTTACTCACAAACGGTCCAATATTAAATTCCAACGTCTATATTTTGTTCCATGCCGTCTCAGCAATTTTTGCCGCTTTCACCCATACCGCCCCCAAACTGCATGGGTGGCGGCGGTGTTGCGGTGCGGTTTGGGGTGATACCGAGCCCATACCTCACCCGCTGCCAGTACTCTAAGGATGGGTTTTAATGGAGGGTTGTATATTGTGTTTACCTAATTGTAATAATAGGTCCAGGGGTGTTTTAAATGCTATTTAATGTATAATTGTAAGATTTTGGTCTGAATTTCGAGCTATGCTTGTTTTCATTGTATACAATGCTTTGCTTGTTGTAATTCTGAAAAATCTTTACTTTAAAGTGTTGTGAACATTGCATAATTTTTTGTACATTTGAAATTTTTGGAGAGAGAGTCATTTGTCTATTATATGTATTATGTATGTAGTATAGATGTTATGATATTAGTCAAGGTCAAACATGAAAATGGACCAAAATTACTCAACCTTAAAAATGTGAAGTTACTTGAATCACAACACATCTGCCAACCAGAGAACCGACTGGTGGCGGTCCTTTAATGGACGGCGGTCCTGTATCAATAAGGGACCGTCCCCCTTTTTACAGGACCGTCCCCCTGTAGTGCTAAAATTCAGATTTTACATGCTATGTTCTATATGCTTCATGCTCTTCTTAATTGATTTAACACCCATATTCATTATGTTTCCTACACACTTTCATACATACTATATTATATATATATATATAGTATATAATATTATAACAAATACATATATATAATTTATATATAATATATATATTTATTATATATATTATAGGATATAATAATGTTATTGTATGCTATATATTAATATTATATCCTATAGTAATTATACATATACAATATAATTATATTATATATATTATATTATATAATATGATATATTATATTATATATATACTTATATATATTATAATATATATGTATGTAATATAATGGTATTTGTGTTGTGTATATAAATATAATATATATATATTAACATGTATACATATATATAATACCAAATATTGGATAATTATATGTATACCATTGTATAACCATATATTATATATACATATATATTATATATTATATATTATATTATAGTATATTATATAAGTATATATATTATATTATATAGTATATATATAGAAATATATCATAGTATAATATGATTAATATATATTATATAATATGTTATATATATTATATTATGTATATATATATATAATTATATAATATTATGTATGTAGGTTATGTATGATTATGGTATGTGGGTATATATATAGTATATGTTATATACAATTGTTATAACAATAGTATAGTATATTATATTGTATACATTGTAACCATATTATTAATATACAATATATTATGTATATATATATATATATACTATATTATAAGTATTTATATATATATATACTATATATATAATATAGTATTATATATAATTATATATTATATATTATGCGTAATATATATATGTATGATGTATATATATATATATTATATAATATTTATATATAGTATAATATATATATATTATATTATTATATTAATTATATATATAATATATATGTATGTATTGTATATATATATAATATATTTATATTAATATATATATATATATAGTTAGTTACATTATTTTTTTTTTTTTTTATACCTATATTCATTATATTTGATCTGTATTATTATCCTATATCTATGTGTTGTTATTATTTATTTGTATATTTATTATTTATTTATCACTATTTTTTTTTTTTTATATTTATTTTTCTATTTTTTATTTTTTTTTTTTATTTTTTTTTTTTATTTTGTATTTATATATAATTGTTTATGTATAAACATATATATTTATATATACATAGTATATATTATTACATACATATTATATAGTATATAAGGGCATATTATAATTATAACCCCATACATTATATATATTATAACATTACCGATTATATATTACTTATTACTGATAATTATAGTATTTAGTATATATATATATATATATATATATTAATTATATAGTTTATGATAGTATTATATATATTG
>LBNU01003318.1:12696-27615 GCA_014162995.1 Artemisia annua
GGAGGAAAAATCTGCTCTCATAAAGGTCTTGAAGTCACACAAGCAAGCAATTGCTTGGAAACTCTCCGACATCAAGGGTATTAACCCTGAATTTTGTACTCACAAAATTTTAATGGAGGATGACTTCAAGCCGGCAGTCCAACATCAGAGACGGGTAAATCCAAAAATTCATGAGGTTATCAAACAAGAGGTTCTAAAGCTTCTTGATGCAGGATTGATTTATCCCATCTCAGATAGTCCTTGGGTTAGTCTCATTCACTGCGTTCCAAAAAAGGGTGGCATTACTGTTGTCACAAATGAAGATAACGAGTTGATTCCAACTCGATTGGTTACTGGGTGGCGAGTCTGCATTGACTATCGCAAATTAAATGAAGCCACCCGTAAAGACCATTTTCCTCTACCCTTCATGGACCAAATGCTCGAGAGATTGGCGGGGAATGAGTACTATTGTTTCCTCGACGGTTTCTCGGGATATTTTCAGATCCTCATTGATCCTCAGGATCAAGAGAAGACCACCTTTACGTGTCCTTATGGAACATTTGCTTATAAACGTATGCCTTTTGGCTTATGTAATGCTCCGGGCACGTTCCAAAGGTGCATGATGGCCATATTTTCCGACATGATCGGGAAAACAATGGAGGTCTTCATGGATGACTTCTCGGTCATTGGGGATTCTTTTCAGACATGTCTCTCCCATTTGGACACTATGTTAAAACGGTGTGAAGACACCAATCTTTGTCTAAATTGGGAGAAGAGCCATTTTATGGTCAAAGAGGGGATTGTCCTCGGCCATAAGATTTCCAAGAACGGGATTGAGGTTGACAGAGCTAAGGTTGATGTCATTGCCAAATTACCTCATCCCACTACCGTCAAAGGTATTAGGAGTTTTTTGGGTCATGCCGGATTTTATCGTAGATTTATTCAAAATTTTTCCAAAATCGCCCGGCCTATGACCCATCTCCTTGAGAAGGATGCTCCTTTTATCTTCTCACCCGAGTGCGTAGAAGCGTTTGAAACATTAAAGAAAAAGCTTAATGAGGCATCGATTCTTGTTGCCCCCGATTGGGACTTGCCATTTTAGCTCATGTGCGATGCAAGTGATTTTGCTATCGGTGCAGTCCTGGGGCAACGCAAAACCAAACACTTTCAGCCAATCCATTACGCAAGTAAGACCATGACCGAAGCTCAAACACATTACACCACTACGGAAAAAGAAATATTAGCCGTGGTGTATGCCTTTGAAAAGTTTCGGCCATATTTAATCTTGACCAAATGCGTAGTGTATACGGATCACTCGGCTCTAAAATATCTCTTTGCTAAACAAGATGCCAAGCCGAGATTGCTCCGTTGGGTTCTCCTCCTACAAGAATTTGATATCATTATACGTGATAAAAAAGGAGCTGAGAACCTAGCTGCCGATCATCTGTCCCGATTAGAGAACCCACACCAAGATGTTCTCGAGAAAAAGGAAATAAATGAAACATTTCCTCTCGAGACATTAAATGCGGTTGCTTTTCGTGGAGATTCTACTACCCCATGGTTTGCCGATTTTGCAAATTACCATGCGGGTAACTTTGTGGTGAAAGGGATGTCGTCCCAACAGAAGAATAAGTTCTTCAAGGATGTTAAACATTATTTCTGGGACGGACCCTATTTATTCAAAATCTGTGCCGATCAAGTCATCCGGCGGTGTGTTTATGGTCAGGAAGCCAATGATATTCTCAAGGCTTGCCATGCTGGACCCACGGGGGGCCACCATAATCCAAACTACACCGCCAAAAAGGTGTTTGATTCCGGTTTCTAATGGCCCACGATTTATAAGGATGCCCAGGAATTAGTCAGATCCTGTGACGCTTGTCAACGTCACGGGAATATTTCACAGAATAATGAAATGCCACAGAATGCAATTCAAGTTTGTGAAATTTTTGACGTATGGGGCATCGATTTTATGGGGCCATTTCCGTCATCTCATGGAAACAAGTATATACTCGTGGCGGTTGATTATCTATCAAAATGGGTTGAGGCGAAAGCTTTACCCACCAACGATGCCCGAGTAGTTGTAAAATTCTTGAAAGCTCTTTTTGCCCGATTCGGAACCCCACGTGCTATAATTAGTGATCGTGGTACGCATTTCTGCAATGACAAATTCGACAAAGTCATGCAAAAGTATGGTGTAACTCACCGTCTTTCTACTGCGTACCACCCTCAGACAAGTGGGCAAGTTGAAGTTTCCAATCGTGGAATAAAAAGGATTTTGGAAAGAACGGTTGGCGAAAATCGTGCATCGTGGTCGGATAAATTAGATGATGCACTCTGGGCTTTCCGCACGGCTTACAAAACACCAATCGGGTGACGCCTTACAAGCTTGTGTACGGGAAAGCGTGCCATCTTCCGATCGAGCTTGAGCATAAAGCCTATTGGGCCCTCAAGCATGCCAATTTCGACCTCCAAACTGCAGGCGATCACAGGAAAGTTCAAATGAATGAATTGAGTGAACTTCGTGATCAGGCCTATGAAAACTCTTTAATCTACAAGGAAAAAACAAAGAAGCTCCATGACTCAAAGATCAAAAACCGCGTTTTCAACGTTGGTGATCGAGTCCTTCTTTTTAACTCAAGATTAAAGATCTTCTCGGGTAAATTGAAAACCCGTTGGACCGGACCATTCACCATTGCTAAAGTTTATCCTTATGGCACCGTCGAATTATCTCAAAATGACGGGCCAAATTTCAAAGTGAATGGGCATCGGTTGAAGCATTACTTCGGAGAGGACATACCATCCATGGTTGTCCCGGATCTCCAAACTTTCCCCAAGGACAATTGAATGCGGGGATCGAGTCAAGCTAGCGACTCGGTGAACAAAAACAGTAGCAAAGCATATGGGTTTTCACCCGTATTTCTGACTTCTTTCTACTTTCTAACACCTAAGTGTGGGGGAGTGGCCGTCCCCTGCAGCTTTTTCAATGAATGTATATAGAATCTTTTGTGTAAAAAAAAAATAAAAAATAAAATAAAATAAAAAAAATAAAAAAAAATAAAAAAAAATAATAAAAAAAAAAAAAAAAAAAATCATCATAATCATTTTAAAAGAAGTGATAGCTTCTATTTAAGAAGCTTGAGCTTTTTCAGTTGTGTACAGTATATATAATATAAATAAAGTGAAAAATCCAATTTCCGCAGTTAGCTTAGAATATTGTCTTGCTTTCCGTTCGAAGATTCGGCATAATAGCCGGGACTTTGAATATTGAGGACAATATTCAATTCTAAGTGTGGGGGGGAAATTCTAGCGAATTTTATCACATTATATCATCTAGTACCCCCGTTTTTGGCCAAAATTTTTCAAAAATTTTTCACTTTATTTCAAAATTTTTGTGGTTATCAGTCCGCCATGTCTAACCGACAAAAGGATTGGCTAATCCAGGAGCAAACGGCTCTTGGTAAAGATACATCAAATCCGTTTACGGCTTGCAATTTGCCAAAAATTGTATGGTAATCGACTCACCATATCTTTAATTAGTGAAGAGTTGGCTAGCCCGCAAGATTATGGCTTGTGGTAAAGGCAGTTGGAAAACCATAATTGGTAATCAGCTCACCAAAGATAATAACTATGTTTTATCTAAGAGTTGGCTAGTCCAGAAGCAAACGGCTTCTGGTAAAGACTAATCAAACCCGTTGAAAGCTGGTGATTTGCTCAAAATCACATGGTTATCGGTGTACCATGGTTCTTACTTGAACTTAAACATTCGGCTACTCCAGAAGTGATGGCTTTTGGTAAAGAGACTTAAAATCCATCAAGTTTTCATAAAATATTGCTAGGGACTAGCAATAGTTTAGTGTGGGGGATTGATGAGTGCTCAAACACTCATCATTTTTGGTCAAATCTGAAACGCAAAACATCTGAAAACACGCAAAAACGCATCAAAATGTAGAAAATACCCAAGGATCGTGTTTTATGTGTCTCAAATGCAAAATGTTTAAAAACAAATGAAAAACGAACAAAGTTTGCATAATTGGCAGTTTCAGTCCCCCAACTTTCAAAAATTGGCAAAACTAGTCCCTGGAATTCAAAATTGTGGAGTTTTATCATTCAAGGTCCCTGAAATATTCTAAAATGTCAAAAATGGTCCTTGAATGATTCTTTGGGCAAATTACAGTTTTGGTCCCTGAACTTTGGGAAATTTACAAAATTGGTCCTTGGGAATTTAAATGTGAAAAATGACAGCAATGGTCCTTGGGTTTTCTAAGATTGGCAATATTGGTCCTTGTGAGAATTTTGGATGATGTGCATTTTCAGTCCCTTATGTTTGGGAAAATTGCATTTTTGGTCCTTATTACTAATATAAACCAAAACCAACCTTAACCCAAAAATCCAATAAACAAACACAAACCCCACAAGCCCATCCCATGTTTAACCCGGCCCAAAAAAAATTATAACCAACCCAGACCCACCCTTTCCACCCCCACGTTTGAAAAGCAATAAAAAATTCTTTAACCAGTACACCCTCCTCCCTACTCCCCCTCTTCCCCATGAAACCACCCTAGCAAACCACCATGGTTTCTGCTTTTCCCCCTCCTCCATAGCCTCCCTCACCTACCCACCTTACAACATTTAATGCCTCACCTAATCCACCCAAATTGTTCCTAAGCTGTTTATAAACGTTTTGGCGCCAAAAGCTTTCAATGGTGGAGATCAAGTTTGAGTCATCTAACGGCTCAGAGAAGTGGTGGGATTTGCTCAGAAGGTCTCAAAAACCCTAATGGACTCCTATATAAAGAAAGAGATGGAGCATAGTTTAGTATCTAGTGTAATTTAGCATAATTGTAATCGTTAGTTTAAATTTCTTAAATTAGTCGTATTTTCAAGTTTGCAATCACTAATTCTAGTGTTTTCTAATGTATTGTGAACCTTTTTCTTGATTAATGTTCAGTTTAAGTTAAAATTATAACTTGTGCCATTTTTTTGCTTCAAATCTGAAATCATGGTTCATGGTGTTGTTTGATGTTATTTTGGACTAAAGTAGGCAACATAAGCTCCCAGAAAGCTTATAAAAGCTTTTAGTTACTCTAAAATCCAGTCTAGGTTTAAAAAGCAAAAATACCAAAAAAATCAAGAAAACCAAAAGAAATAAAAAAATGGTGGTTCTTGGTGTTGTAGCTGAGAAGAAGGTTGGATAAAGCATGGTTTAGAGCTCATGGGAGCATAGGAAACTGTTCTTGGTCTAGTTCTTACCTGGTGTTGCTTGGGACCATTTGTAAGAATTTTACCATATTCCTCTTTTTAAGCATACATTGTGATTCTTGTTTGTAGTTGTTATTTATTGTTAAATTCTGTTTCTACAGCCTTATTATTGCTTAACCTAGAGTAATCAAATTAGTTTAAGTTTAGATTTGGCCATTGTCTTTGAAATACTTTGAAAACTGTTAGAATAGGGGTGTTTGGGAAAAGCTTGTAAGCTGAATTATGGCTGTTACCTTAACTTAATTTCACTTGGTTCATTGTTCTTAAGCATAACACAGTCCAATTTGACCAACACTTTGGTCACTTAGTTGAGAAAAAGTCAAAAGCTCTTTTGAATAACTTTGGCAGTCCACTGTTGATGTAATTGTGAGCCAAAACCTTGAATTCACTGTAGAATTAGTATAGTAAGCTTGATTTAGGTTTACTTAGGCTTAACAAACATTAATTAATCAATCAAGCTCAGAATAATCTCATAAAAGTCAAAGTTCTCAAAGATTAGTTGAAAAGTCAAATTGGCATACTCAGTTTTTGCATGATTTACAAATTAGTCTCTAGGGTTCAATATTGAATGAAAACTCAAGGTGTTTGTTGATTTGGAATCCTCACCAGCTTGTGTAACTATTTCAAAAAGAAAATTTAGATTTGGAGCAGATTTGATCATAGAAATTTGGTTTGAAAGTTGGGTGATTGACTGAGAACCTCCCCTGCAACCAGTTTTTGTGGGAAATTGATTTGCCCATAAGTCACTCAAATCTTGGCCATAGGTTGTGATCTTTGTTGATTTAGAAAGCCTCTTAGGTAATATTTAGGATTTAGGCTTTAATTTTTACCTAACTGCTTATCTATTGCTTATAATTAAGCACTCTTTAGACCCCTTTGAGACTGCATACTCAGTGTTCACTGAGTGTGTTTGATTTTTTTTGATTTCTTGTTCATTGTTGTTACTCTTGTCTTAGTTTTTGTTATTAGTTTTAATTATTGTTGCTTACCAGTTTGTTTAAGCTTGAGAAAGCTTTTTGGTTCATTTGCTTATTTTGTGCCATCTGCTTGTGTTCTTGCTGTTTGTTTTGTTCTTGTTGACTGTTCTTGTTGTTCTTGATATTCTAGTTGTTGATCTTGTAGTTTCTGTGTTTGATCTTGTTGTTGATTATGTTCTGTTGTTATTGTTGCTTTGTTGGTTCATGCTCATTTGAGCTTTTGAGTTCCTTGGCAGTTTTGTAAACTCATAGAAAAAGAAAAAAAACTTGAACAAAACTTTAAATCTGTGTGAATCAAAGAAATTGTGTGGAATTCTTGTTTGTGAAATCTGTGTTCAAGTTTGTAGGGTTGGATTTGTGATTGTGTTTGTGTGTGAAATCAGTGAACAAAAGAAAGAAAACTGAAAAAGAGAAAAAAAAAAAAAATAAAATTTGTGCAAAAATTTGGGTTCGAACCCAGGACCTCAAGCATACACACGACACAAGCAACACACCCCCTTCCAACTGCTCTGGGGCACCAGTTCCGTTGGATGTTACTTCATTATTCCCTTTATACACATTTTAGTCTCTTTTGCTTATTACAATAAACTGCTTATTCCAGCTTATTTATAAGTCCTTTTTCCAAGTTTTTATTTTTCTTAAGTTTAATTTAGTTTAATTAAATTTCCAAAAAAGTTTCAGAATTATTAAATTAGTTTTAGTATTTATTTCAATTTAATTTAGTTAAATTAGTAATTAAATCATAATAAATAGAATTTTAATTAAATTTTTAATTTTATTTCTTCTAAAATTTTGTTTTGTCATTTAGTACGTAAGAAAATTATTTGTAACCCCGTAGGACTTTTATTTCTCTCATCTCACTTTTATTTTTGTACGTTAACGTTTATTTAAACGTAAACGTACGTTTTTTTTATTTTAAACGTTTTTAGATAAGTCCATCTCACGTGCTTGTTAATATAATTATTGTGAATCGTTTTCACCTCATTTCCTTAGTTTTATCATCTCAAACCTCTTTCCATTGAAAAATCACCCGATTACAAATTCGTTTAAATACCTTTCCACACCTCGTCGGGACATAACGACCCGGGGAATTCCTATACTCCTTGGTCCATTGCATTGAGCCTTAGATAGTTTGACTTTAGTTGACCAATTATTTGGTTGACTTTTGTTAACTGTTTTAGGGCAAATCAATTTAGCAATTTGTTTTCCTTCCCTCTGTCCAATGCTGGGTTGAGCAGACTTATCCATTGAACCAGACTTAACTGTTTCCTTGTCCACAACTCTTTCTCTTAACGTTTTTCTTTGCCTATGAATTTGACTCAGGTTAATGATCAGCTCTGCATCTTCAAGTCTAGGAGAACTAACAGCTGTTTCTTCTGAATCTATTTCTTCTGAATCTGTTTCTTCTGAATCTGTTTCTTCTAAATCTGTTTCTTCTAAGGATTCTTTTTCAGCTGTTTGGGACCAATTCCCCCTTGTTTGGATGAATTTTCAGAATCTGCATCTGTAGAAGTAGGCAAAGAAACTCCAAGTTCTTCTAAGGCATGTTCCAACCTTTCCACTTTCTTATTTGTCATGGTCAGCTGTTTCTCCAATCCAGTGATACGATTAAGAAGTGTAGGAACCAGCTTCAAAATATCATCCATAGTCATTGTGGGAGACTCTTGATGAGTGGAATGATGTGAGGCAGATGAACTGAGTTCAAGAGTATGCACTGGAGCAAACTGAGCATCAGATGGCCTTAAAGAACCTGCACAAGGGTTAGAAGAAGCAAACAACATAACTACAGACAATGGCGTTTCATCCCCTATAAATCCACTATTCATATTGCTAAAAACCTTTGCTTTGAGACATTTTACAGGATAAATAGTTTTATTTATTGTCTCAGCATTTAAAACCATTTGTATAAAATGAGGGTACATCAAAAACTTATGTTGACTATCCACATTAGCCACCATTCCAGTAAAAATCAATTTAGAAAAATTGAAAGTTCTTCCAAGAGCAAGACAGATCATGGCAGAAGCAATTTTTGTATCAAATTGATCCCATCCTCCACTTTTAGAACTTAAACATTGAAGCAAATGATGTACTAGGAATCTCCATTGGGGTGAAAGATTTCGTTTTAAGAATTTAAGGTTAGTACCAATGGGATATCCAATATATTTCATACCCTCAACAAGAAATTTATGTGGCAACTTAAAGTCCCCTAAAGCATCATTTAAATGAAGACATTCTCGAATAGATGCTTCAGTGACAATATAAGCAATACTATCAATGGTTGCCCTTAATTGTTTGATTCCATTTGGAAGAGTTTCAACAATAGCAGTGTGCCAAAACTGTTTGACCAAGGAATCATACACAGTGGGTTTACAAGTCAAAGTATACCTTATATAAGAATGATTTAAAAAGGTAAGTATTAGATCAAAACCTTGACTTTTTGATGACTTCTTTAAGTAACTCACTTGATTATGTCGAGCACTATACGCAAGCAAAGCCATGTAAGTACTGGTGAGAGGAGATTTGTACTGGTGGAAAACAGAGTATAGTTGACCTTTTGAGAGACTTTTTACTTATTTGGAAATAATTAATAAAGACGAAAAGTAAATCAATTTTATTCATTTATATACCCATTTGGTTGATAACGGTTATTGTGAACAGTAAAAAATCATTATGCGGGTGATCAGTCACAACGGTAAAGTATTAATTGCAGATTAACACTACCAGACTTAAAAATAGTCAACCAGACTTAAAAACTTTCTCACCAGACTTAACAAGCAATTAAACAGTTTATCCAAACTGACATCCCAAGACTACAAGGACAACTTGTACGAATGCATGAGCCTTTGGAAACCTGAAATGATTAGTAGAAACCAAACATATATACACAATCAGAATTAACACCAACTAAGCTACCCGTATTAACTCTAAGTAACCAGTTTAAACTATCACTAAACTTCCAACCAATTACACACTTTACACTTAACCTCCCCTTAAATGTAGCTATGGGTTCATCATCCCAATATTGACTACCAAGTAGTTAAACCTTGGTCAATCAAATGCTTTTTTTAACAAATCAACTACATTGAAATCAGTGTGAATCTTTTCCACTTTAATAAGATTCTTTTCAAAAAAATCTCTAATAAAATGATGTCTGATTTCTATGTGTTTGGTCCTAGAGTGGTATACTGGATTTTTGACAATGCATATGGTACTTTCATTAACAATAAATATTTTAGTATTCATGAAGTTTAGACCATAATCTAGCATTTGATTTTGAATCCATAGTACCTGACCACAAAAATTTGCAGCAGCCACATACTCAGCTTCTGTAGTAGAAGTGGCCACAATGGTCTACTTCTTGCACTGCCATGAAATCAATCTTTTTTCCTAGGAATTGAAAACCTCCTGTTGTGGACTTCCTATCAAGACTTGCTCCAGCATAATCACTGTCTGAATAAGCTTCCAAGTTAAAAGATGACTCTTTGGGATACCAAAGCCCCAAATTTGGTTTGCCTTTGAGATACTTAAAGATTCTTTTCACAGTATGAAGATGTGAAGTCTTGGGATTGAGCTGAAACCTGGAACAAGCACATACAGCAAACATAATATCTGGCCTAGAGGTTGTTAGATACATAAGAGAGCCAATCATTGATCTGTAGAGATGCACATCCACATCTGCAGCATCTTCATCTTTAGTTAAAGGCACTCTGTTCTCCATAGGTGTGACTGCAGTTTTAACATTTGCAAACTCAAACTTTTTAAGCATGTCATACTTTTCTTGTGATATAAATAGTCCATCTGACTGTTGCTTGACTTGCAAACCAAGAAAGAAAGTGAGTTCTCCCATTGAGCTCATTTTAAACTTTCCTTTCATCAATGCCTCAAATTCTTCACACCAAGCCCTTTTGGTTGACCAAAAAATGATGTCATCCACATAAACCTGCAAAAGCATAATATCTTTCTTGTCCTTCTTAATGAACAAGGATTTGTCAATGACCCCCCTTTTGTATCCATTTTCTTCAAGAAATGAAGAAAGAGTTTCATACCAAGCTCTAGGAGCTTGATGCAGTCCATAAAGTGCTTTGATCACCTTGTATACTTTCTTAGGATGAGCAGGGTCAACAAAACCAGGAGGCTGAGAGACATATACCTCTTCTGTGATTTTGCCATAAAGAAAGGTACTTTTGACATCCATTTGATATACAGTGAATCCCATGTAGGATGCATAGGCTAAGAATAATCGAATGGCTTCAATTCTAGCCACAGGAGCAAACACTTCATCATAGTCTATGCCTTCTTCTTGCCTATATCCTTGAGCCACCAATCTAGCTTTGTTTCTGACAAGCACTCCTCTTTCATCTCTTTTGTTCCTGAAGACCCATTTTGTGCCAATGACTTTAGCCCCATGAGGTAGATCTACAAGAACCCAAGCTCTTCTTGCATGGCTTCAACCCAAATTTCATCGTCCAAGGCTTCAGTGACTTTGGTAGGTTCCTTTTGAGAGAGGAAGCATGCAAAAAGGCAGTGTTGTTGATCTTTGTGGTTGTTCCTTTGTTGTTTCTGAATAAAGCTGATGAGTGCATGAGATCCAAGTTGTTGCTGTATTTGTCTCCTTGTTTGAACAGCTGATTTAGGATTACCAAAGATTTGACTCTTTGGATGAACATTGTGAATCTTTAGTGTAGGAACAGGACTTACAACCACTCCTGTTGGTAGATTGTTGAAATCAGTGATCACTCCTTCTATATCATAGGATGCTTCAGTAAAGAGTCCTTTATCAGGTACATCACTGATAGCAGGTTCTGGTATGATAGGATCATTTAGATCAGCTTGTGAGGTGAAATCAAGCTTTTCAGACTCACTGCCAGTATTAATAGAGTTTGTACTGGTAGTAGTGATTTCAGGTGCTGTTTCCAAGTGGAGATCTGCTTCTTTTCCAAGATCTTGAGTATCAGCATTTTGAGGAGAAGACTCCTTAGCTTGTGCTTCTACACTTATCACCTTAGCTTGAGGAAAAGATCTCTTTGGTTCATTAGCATCTGCAGATAGTTGAACAGTGGTAGGTATGATGAGGTGCTCAGATACTTCTTCTTCCTCATTTGTGGTACCTGCACTATTTGTATCATTTGAGGAACCTGCAGTAGAGTTAGCTTGATTCTCCAAGGAGACAGGAACATAGTTCATGGAGTCAGTTAAATAATCAATGTCAAACATCCATCTATAACCCAGTCCTTGTACATTTGGTTTTTCTTCAAGAAAATCAACATGAAGATTTTCAACAACTCTTTTGGTTTCCAGATTGTACACCCTGTAAGCCTTGCTGGTAGTTGAGTATCCAACTAAGTATCCTTCATCAGACTTGCCATCAAACTTTCCAAGAGCACTAAGTGTATCAAGAATAGTAACATGACATCCAAATGGTCTTATGTAGCTAATTATTGGCTTTTCACCAAATAATAGTTCATAAGGAGTTTTGTTTTGAGGTTTAGTCACCCTTACTCTATTGAAAACATAACAAGCAATATTAACTGCTTCAGCCCAAAAGGTAGTAGGTAAAAGTGAATCTGCAAGCATAGTTCTGGCAGCCTCAATGAGTGTCCTATTCATTCTTTCAGCAACTCCATTTTATTGTGGAGTTCTAGCATTACTGTACTCTTGTTTTATTCATTTGTTTCCACAGAATTCAAGCATACTTCTGTTCTTAAATTCAGTCCCATTATCTGATCTAATAATTTTAACCTTTTGATCAAGTTGATTCTCAATCCTTCTTATGAAGTTTTGAATAATGCCAGGAGTTTCATCCTTGGAGAACAAAAAGAATACCCATCAAAACCTGGTACAGTCATCAGTGATAACAAGACAATATTGAGCATAATTAATGCTCTTTATAGAAGTAGGCCCAAAGAGATCCATATGCAACATGTGTAATGGGTTAGTGATGGATCTTTCAAGTTTGGCCTTGCAGGTGGCCCTATGTTGTTTTCCTTTGTGACAAGCCACACAAGCATGGTCATTTTTGAAAACCTTCGAAGGTAGACCTCTTACAAGGTTTCCCTTCACAAGTTTGTTAAGAGTTTTAAAATTTATATGACCCAATCTTCTGTGCCACAATTTAGATTCATCTAATGTAGCTTTTGCAAACAAACAGGCAAAACCTTTTGCAGGTGCAGATGTCTTCATATCAAAACTATACATATTGTGTTGTCTAGGAACTTTTAAGAGTATTTGATTTTCATCAGGCATCTTAAAGTCAGAAGTCAACACAAAACATTCAGTTTCAGTAAAAAGAACCTTTAGCCGCTTATCACAAATTTGTGATATTGAGAAAAGATTAAATTGCCCAAGTTCTTTTACAAAAGAGACATTGTCAAATTCTAAATTGCCAACAACAATTCTACCTTTACCAGTAATGTAGCCTTTGCTACCTCCAAAAGTAACAGATCCTCCTTTGAAATCTTCAAAATCTTTTCTGTGTTCCCTGTTACCAGACATGTGCCCTGAGCATCCATTGTCAAATATACCTCTGTTTCCCATGTTCTTGAGTGGATGATCCTGCACATAAATAAGAGATTAGTTTCTCTTAATGACCCAGGCCTGTGCAAGCTTGGGTCCATTTTGTGGATCTACATACTTGTAAGTCTTGTAAGAACAAGATCTACTGACACTGCATTGGGACTTATAGGTAAGTTCATTCTTTAATGGGTCCTATTTTCAACAGTCTAAGTCTCTAGTAGGAGAACCCCTTTTTTCCCTTTACAACATAAGAGTTTGAGATCTTAGCTGTATTATTTACAATGGGTCTTCTCACAGGTGATATTGATTTGGAGAAATTTCTTCTTTGGTTAAAATTGTTCACCTGTGAAATAAGTCTTCTCACAGGTGAATAAGATTTTGCAAAGTGATTTCTATGATTAGCTTGATTCACCTGTGGTTTAACTGGTTGTTTTGGTCTATAATATCCAGTATTACCCTTGGGATAAATAGGATTAACCTTTTGCCCAACAGGTTTAACTTGGCTTCTACCTGTATTAACATTTGGTCTACCAGAATTAACTTTGGAATGACCAGCATTAACCCTTGAATGAGCAGAATTAACATTTGTGTTGCAAGTATTAAGTAGAACTTGTCTAGGGACAAACTGATTAGCGTGATTAATTCTATTCACATTATTCCATACAGGTTTAGCCATATTATTACAAGTATTGACCATCTTTTGTTTTCTCAACTCATTTTCTTTAGCCATTTTTCTTTCATGAAAGTCACAATCTTTTATCAAATGACTAATGCTATTACACACAAAACATCTTTTCTGAGTATATACATAACCTCCTCCTAACAGTCTATTCCATTTATCATTCTTTTCCCTTTTTGGTATCTCTGGTTTATTTACTTGTTGCCTAGGAGATTTTAAGTGAGTTTCACAACTAGGTTCAACAGGTGTATGTTTAGATTCTGACACAACATGTTTATCACTTTTAACAGATTTTGACTTTGACACTTCACTTGTCATACTTTCAGGCTCTGATTCAGAGGACTCAGAGGTGTTTCCAAGTGACTCTTCACTGTCATTAGATTGACAGGTAGAGTATTCACTGGTTTTATCTTTTGAGACCTTTGTTTCAGGCACTTGAGGTCCTTTTTTACCATACACATATAGTTATTCATCAAACTCTTTCTCAGGTAAAGGAGTATAGTCTCCACTTAAAGGAGGTGGAACTCCTTTGTAGTTATCAGTTTTTAAGAATCTACTATAAGCAATTGAATCAGCCAAGTCAGTATCTGAAGCAGTAAACATGCTTCTATCCATCTCTTCTTCATAACTTAGAACCTCACTATCTGATTTTATCTCATATCCTAGACCAATTTTACATGTTGAGCTCATGCCACTGTTTATTAATTTTGACAAATTTTGAGAAGAATTTTTCCATTTGTCTACTATTTGCTGTAATTCTTCTTTTTCTTTAAGAGCTTTTTCACCAATTCTCCTATACTTTTTCATTTTTTCATCTTTAGCATATATCTCATTAGCCTGAAAAGTAAGTTTTTGGTTTAAATTGGCTAGTTGTGTTTGAAGTTTATCAACCTGAGCTTCTAAAGTTTTGACACCATTTTCATAAGCAAGTATTTTAATCTCTTGTTCTTCTATTTGATTTGTTTGTTCATCACACATGGCTTTAACATTGTTGTATGAGTCAATACACAGTTTAGAACATAGAGATACATCAGAGTTAGAGCTTATGGTCATTAGAGCATGGTTGGTAGGTTCCTCCTCATTAGTGTGCTCCACCCAATTGATAATGCCATCATCCATTGTCAACAGACCAACTTGGCTTGTCTCCTTCTTGTTCACCTCCTCTGGATAAATCTTCTTCTTTTTCTCTTCAGAAGTCACTTTTGCTGTGCATTCTCTACCAAAGTGACCATTGTTGATGCACTTCCAGCATACAAGTTTTGACTTATCATAATCAACTGGCTTATTTCCATTGTATTTAATGTTTCTTCCAGTTTTCTTGAAGAACCTTTTCATCATGAGTGCAATCATGGCCAGTTGCCAATTGATATCCATTTCTTCAATATCAACATCATCAATCTGATCAAGATCATCATGTATGAGATTTCTTTCATCAGATCTCTTTGCAAAAAGAGAGTAGAGAACTTCATCAGCAAAGCCATCAGGGTTATCTCTCTCCTTGTTGTTAGAGGA
>LBNU01003318.1:29893-60871 GCA_014162995.1 Artemisia annua
TGATTACAAGTAACTTGTACATTTTACGTTATGTATCAAGTTATACGTTTGTCATCAATCAAAACAAACGAGACTGTATACATTAAATATCGTATCATTTGCACTAACAATCTCCCTCTTTTTGATGATGACAAAATATGTAAACGTGATAGAACGTAAAATGTAAAAAGATACTTGTGTTCGTATTACTTACTTGTATCCGCAATACCTTCTACATTTCCTTCTCCGTTTACACTCTTCTCCCCCTTTTGTCGAAACAAAAAGGGTGTGTCCTTGGAGTTAACTTCATTTCTCCCCGAAATGGCGAGGTTGCATCATCCCTAGTGAAGTTAATTCTTCAACTCCAATTTCTTAAGGTTGTTGCGTCCCTTAGGTTGTTAGCGGATCCATGAATCAAAGTAAGTTCCTTAACCTACGTCAAGGTTAGTGTTGTGCAACATAAAAATTATATGAAAAGTGCATGATGAATGAAATGCATGTTAGACTATGTTGACTTACCTCCTTCTTTTTTTTGTTTGTTGAAACACAGAAGTGTGTCGAAGAATGAGAATAAAAATGAATGCGTGCATGCTTCCCCTATACTATAGCTCCCCCTTGATCAATACTCCCCGTTGCTAGGGTACTAACGTATATGATACAAGGATGAAGAATCCTACAAAATAAAAGTTAGTGTAAGACAATAATTGTTTTATAATGAGTATGTGATATATAATAATGCGTGTGTATGATGCATTCTGTAAATGCTTGACGGAAGCTCCCCCTTGCTTTAGGACTTCAATATGAACCTACAAAACAAAAATTAGTATAATAGAAGCTTTGTCTTTAGAAAAACGTGTCCTCTACAACAGAGTGTATAGAAGATGCAATAAGAGTGCTTGATGGATATTCCTCCTACGTCAAGAAGCACCTATAATGAAATAATGAAGATATTCGATGCAAACATCATCCTTAGATGAGTATGCTATATATGAATAATCATATATGATGAACCTACAATAAAAAGATTAGTGCAATATATTTTATCTCAAAGAAAAATAAGATGTATATATATGATGCAATATATAAATGATATAAGTGACTCAAAATAGAGAACCATAAAATCAAAGATCTCATGAAGTGGATTCTTCTAATAAGAATCACAATCATAAGAAAAACGCGAATATAATATGATAAAATCCTACATAAAAATGCCTAGAAGGAAGATATAAAGTGAAGTTGAAATAGTAAGAGTTAAAGTGAGTGGAGCTAGAGTTGGTGTAGGTTTACTAGTAGGATTGATGTGGTAATAACTCGGTAGATGACTCAAGATTGATAAAAGTAAGCTTTCGCTAATCCAAGGTGGTGGTGATAACGTAGACAACTATTTAAAGAATTAGAAACTCGTATGTATAGCAAATGCTATAACGAATATAAAGATTGAACATATGGACTTATGCAATCTAAAATTCACAACTTAAGGGAAAAAGGAATACGACTTTCGTAATGTTAAGAGAAAAAGAAAATGTGAATGGACATTGATATTCAATGACGGCTACAGGTTATGATTCGATCGATTTATTATTGACGCTAATGAGAACGAAATACGTTTAGAAAGAATGACCTATACCGAATGACAATGGATGAAAGAGTACTAACATGGTTTAGACCTACATGACCTTCAACGACATTATCATCTACCAAAGATGATGTATCATGCCATAATGTATACTCGAATGAAATTAAGAGGAAATGAAGACAATGATTACTTAGGAATAGAAATTCCATATGCAACATTTTGAAATAATAGATGCCTATATGAGGATGAAAATGACATCATAAGATGTGAGAGTGTTGATTAGACCAACGTGTTGAGAATGAGATTTTTGATTAAAATATCATTTGCACTTACAATGACGTGCATGATATGTGTTGAGGAAGAAAAGGATGAGATCCTATGATGGTGTTCTAGACAATGAAGTTCTGAGATTCAGGTTAAAAGGAAAACCCTAGGCTCGTTAGTTGTGAGAGGTTTCAAGCAAAGGTATATCTACATATTTGGTTTCACTAATTCTAGTCAAAGTCTAAGGAGACTTAATGGTTCTTGTTTAAGAGATTTGTCAAACACATGATGTGTTTTTCACTTGAAGGTTAATGAAAGTGATGAGCTTAGTAATGTTTATGCGGATGTTGGTTATCATACAAAGAACTTCATCCTTGAAGTCATGTATTTCTTCTCTATCAATGCGAGATGATCGCATGACGAGACATGTGGTTTTCTCAAAGGAGGTTGAAAGGATTAGAGTATTGTTAGAGCTAAATAGTGATGGAAGTGATTTTTGGAAAGCGGAAGCAATAATGCGGATTGGAAAGAGGTTGATTGAAAGATATCCAAACACAAATTTCAATTCTCTAAGACTCAATCCAATTAGCTTAAAACTATATACAAGTGAAGGGATTACAGTTATGCGCGGTAAGCATTTAAAAGTTAAAACGAAAATGAGATAACAAAAGATTCATTATCAATTTATAAAACAGTTTGGCTAGTGACAAAATATGTCAGCATGATAGAAATCAAAAGATAACATCTTATAAAAACAACACATTCATCTAGTAAACAAGAAATCACCACACAGCAAGATAGCATCAAGACAAAAAATCATATCATGAACGAGCATGAGATTATTTGAAACACTTAATTGTGGAATTGTTTTGTTGTTAGGCTAAGACACTTAAGCATACTTATCATTAATTAACACAATGATCTATGTGATTAAATTGTAGAATAAAAAGACTTCTAAATGTTTATTATACCAACAACACTTTGATAAATTATAAGTGCACAAGTAGCAAACAAGAAGTGTGACAATGTCACGAAAGAAACAAGACGAAAAATTTATGCAACCCATGTTTAACTGATAACATTTTGGAGCAAGTATTATATAGACCATCCTAAGCATGGATCTAATAAATGACAGTAAAAGACACAAGCTTTCAAATATATAAATATCATATAAAAGCATCATGTATCAAAATGACATATCATGAGTTAACAAGTAACATGTTAATCATGCAAAACATCATATAAATAAAGAATGAAAATATCATATAAATCATGTTGAATATATAGTAACACGAAACATATAAGCATGCAGGCATCATAAAGAAATAACCAAGGTTTACACATGAATCAATCAAATAGTTATCATGGTTATGTTAAGATGACTAATCATATCAAACAAATAACATGTAATCGACACATGTATGTGTAATGCAAGAGATTTTAATCTTTGTGTTTGGAATCTACGGTTGAATGATCTAAAGGGAGACATCTTTTATGTTGAGTTTAAGTATGTGTTACGCAAGTGATTTGGTTATCCAAGACCAAGAAATATGTTTGTGTGTGATAATAAATTAAGAACGTTCTTAAGAAAGCTCTTTGTAATTTTATTCAACAATAATCTAAGTAAAGTTACCAACTTCAATAGATCTTGTGTATGCTCTACAGATGTGTAGTTTTAACCTTGGATGTGCATAAGGTTTAAACTAGATTATGAGTAAGGTTAGGTTATGATGTATGCTTGAAAGGAAATAGATACAAATAGCATCTTTCAACAAATGAGATTATCCCATGGGATAGAGTTATCATGCTTATGAAAACAGGTATGAAAAAATGAATGGGATACGCTAGGCTATAGAACTTGTAGATGTTTGTTGAAGATCATTGAGTCAATGAGGTGTAATGAAATTTCTTGTAACACAACAGTTTATGTTGCAAGAAGAGAGTGATGCATAGGATATACAATATCCTTTTAATACAGTGAAAACTTAACGCATGATTTCTTAGGCATAATGTTTTTCCAAAACATCATGTTTTCCTAAATGAAGATATGAAGCCAAAGTGTTTGAATCGGATAGTCCTATCCTAAGTATACTTGGTCTCGAGACTATATTCACTTGAGTTTCTTATGTATACTTCTCAAGAGTCATTGTCGCTCGGGGTGTATGAGGTTGGCTTTGAGATTGCATTTTAACATATGTTGTTAAAATGTTGATTTAAGGTTTAACAAAACTTATGCAAAAGTTTAACGACAAAGTGTTACCAATACTTTGATAACTTGTGAAGGTAGTACTACTTATACCTAGTGGAAATTAATAGAAGTGATCATGCTCATATGATAGTGAAGGTTCTAGCCTTAATGAATCATCTAAGTCCTCATAGGCTGGAAAGTATGATTGAGTTTGTTCAACGTGCATTTGATTCGGTATGAGTGTTGGACAAAGGGCTTTTTGAGCAATACACTCAACGGATTCAAATTATGGCAAGGATGGTGGATTGGTTGTTCTATATGTTAGGTTTTCTAGGGTGTAGAGGTTTGTTGTACTATGGGAGTTCTTAGGTTTATTTGTTCATAAATGTTGAAGACAACAAGGATGGATACTAATTCTTATGGTCCGTTGGTTGGTACAACTAGCGGGTGAAATGCTTGAAGTTTTGGTCATGTTTGTGAAGCTTATAGGCTGAGATATATCACAAGGTAAATGTGATGAGATGATGGTGAAAGAACAAGTGAACTTAAGTGCTAAATGTTTAAGGATGAAAAACTGTTGACATTTGTTTTTGTTCCTATTGATTGGGAGAGTATTACGATAAGTGCTTTAGTCTTGATGAGTGTTTTAACAAATGTTGTTAGAATACTTGGGTGTTGATTTTTCGGATATGACTTTTAATGACTACGGTAGTAAGTCAAATTTACTTGAATATTTCAAACGAAATACTTAAGTTGTCAATCCTACGTAGTTGAGATTGGATAGCATAAAAGGATAGCAAGAATTGATAATACATCTATTACTTAAGAGTGAGTTATGACTCGATGTAAATCCTTATCGTCTTGAAGGATGACACATTATTTTCATGTTAACCAAGTGAGGTAACATATGTAGATACAAGACAATATCTATTGTTATAAGTTGGACTTATGATTTTGACATTGTATGCAATCTTTTCAATTAATGAGTCCGGATTTGTTAGAAATGTTGTCAAGTCACCAAATAAGTGAAGCTAATGGATGAGGGATGACTTAAGGATGGAAGAATGTAGTGAGTGTGTGTAGATAGGTAGTAAATGTTGTGCAATCATCATATTTATGTTCCTTGGACTTAAAATTTTGAATTTCTAGTGAAAACTAATCTCCTAATGGCTTAAGGTGACTTATATATATATATTCCTAATATGCACAATGGTAAGGAAAAAGTTTAGACACAACTATGAAGAACAAATTTTGCGGGAAAAAGGAAATTTAAAAATGCAGCTAGAATGGCGGAACCAACGACTACACGAGGCGGAACCAAATTTTTGGTTCCGCCGTATCCGTGGCCTGGAAATTGGCGGATCCAAATTTAACAACGGACGGAACCCATGATTTGGTTCCGTCCTAGCCGTACCCTACTGTCCCCGTTTTTCAATAAAAAATTTTTAAGTACCTTAACCTTATTCTAACTCCATAAAAGTTGTAGAAACACATGTAACTAACCAAATTACTTTGAGAAATGACAATAACACAAGTAAAAACACACTTACCTTTAAAGATCAAGCGCGCGTTAAAATTTCCACTTTATAGAAGTGAAAACATGAGAAACTGATAACATTAGGATGTTTTCTACCTGCACTTGTTCGTTCGATCACATGATATGTCCAACACAAAGTTATTATCCTACGAGTACACAATTCCATAATACGTAATTGTTCAAGTTTTGTTATGCCAAACACTCCTTAACAGTGGACATTTTTCGACTCCCTAAACCTGTTCAAATTTCCTAATTTTACTTGGAACATATGCGCCTAATTAGATGTGATTAGGAAACAACTAAAACATAGGTTCTAACACATGTTAGCATATAGATCAAGCCGATTATTTTGAACTCACCATAAATGGAAGTTAAGCCAAACAGTGGCATAAACACAGAAAATTGAGAACGTCAAGGTGTTATCGTCCGACATGCTATGGTTAGTTCACATGATCATTCAAATATAAATTTGTATCCTATAACAAGACACGTACATTAAACATCATTGTGGAAGTAGATATACAAAACACCTTTTACAAGAATACTACATGTTTAAAATGTAGTGACACATTTAGACACTTGACCATCTTTTAAGATACTTAGTTAATATTACTTAAATCTCATTTCTAAGTGAGTTATGCAAAATTTTAATATAACATATGCAAAGAGAGTGATCTAAATCAATAAGCAATTACAAAAATGTCACACCCTGAATTTACCTGATTGGCAGCAGAATGGAATACCTGGGTGTAACGTTCATGGCATCTCATACAATGGTTATATTGAATGACCTAAAGTGTCGTTTTGAAAATACATCGTTTGATCATTAAACATCAGAGTTTACAAAATAGGTCCCAAAATGGTGTTGCAAGTTCTTGAAAATAAGTTTATCATGATCAAACATTACATAAGTGCTTGAAAATAAAAAGGTGAGACGCGTCGACTCCGCGACTCCAAGTAGGTCCAAAATACATGTCATCATGATGTCTTAATTACCTGAAAATACATTGCTAAAAACGGTCAACAATAATGTTGGTGAGAAATCATAGGTTTATAAAATTGAATGTTATACGGTAACCTCAAGTATAATGTGCAAGACATATGTCTCATGAAAAATTGTACAATAGACCTTAAGCTCATGACCCTGAAGCTAGACTGTACTAATGCCCCAAATGGAGTGCTTTGCCAAACACCCTGAATGTATGAAATGAAATGCATCCGTTTGACTGTTGGTGATACCAACGCGGATGGTGGCGTCACCCTCAATAGATCTATCCACTCACCTTCGCTTGCTCACAATTAACGGTTCATGATGTACTAAATAGGGGACTTTAACATGGCAAATGCGGTAACTTAAGCAATGTACATGAATTTGATACTTAGGCCCGTATGGAAAATGGTGCAATGTATTCTCCCCCGTGGGATTTGAAAACAATAAAAATGTAGACGGGGCTATGAAAACTCACCTGATATGGATGATAGTATGACAAGTGAATGAAATGAACACAAGGCGCGATCTCTATCCGCAACCTAATATGAATGAATATAATCTAATTTAGATTATATAATGATGTCATGAATGCAAGTGCATATATTATCTATACCACTCGTATTATTTTAAAAAAAACATGTATAATCGTCGAAAATTATATTTTATGTTGTCGTGTTAAGTCATATTGTATTTTACATGTATATATGGTGTAACGATGTTCTATGATAATTGTTTGGTGAAAACTTGTGAAAATATAACCTTTCGTCGTAAAATATAATACTTGTTAATTTCTGAAGACGGCCAAAAGTGGCATCGGAAAACTAGTCGCAAAACAGTGTGTACTGAGAGTTAGGGGACAAACTCAGCATTTTTGGAAAGCTTGTTACAGTATCCAAATATGTTCAGTAGTGAAATTTTACCCATTGTGTCCAGATTTTAAGATAAATGGTCAAAAAGTATGGTGTTTGGGCTAAAACTGTCATTTCTGGGCAGTTTTTGTGAATGTTTGGATGGTCGTAGTTTACTCGTTTTAAGTCCAAATGACAAACGTTTAATTGATTTGAAAACTAGGCCAGGTGGTCTAACTTTTGTTCCTTTGTGTCCCGACTCCAGAAATGAGTCTATTGACGGGAAATTGGCTCCAAACATGGGTGTTAGTAGATTTTCTGGTTTCTCTTGAAAATATACCAAGTATAAGTGCTGTTAAAAATTCATGTGAATTATTTATGTTCAAAAGTTCGTATCTCCTTCGTTATAAGTCCGTTTCTTAAGAATTTTATATCCCCGGTTAGCTCTTAACAAGTACTAACACATTTTTAACATGTTGCTGCATTTTAATGAGGGTTAGGGTCCTGTTTTTACGAAATACTTTAGTACATCAGCAACCAAAATTTTCTGAAAATGTAAGAAACATGTGTAATTTGTTTTTATCGTAACTTTTTCTTTATAAACCCATTTTTATCCGTTCTTTCGCCCATAGCTTCGTTTTTAAAAGTATTTTCTAAATCTCCAATCAAAATTTATTCATGGTCTACTGAGTTTTCTGAACTTTACAAAAATGGACAGCTTGATAATATTGTTTCAAAAATGCTATTTTCACTTTGTTTCTTGTCTCAATCCAACTCCAACAACTTCAAAAATTCCCTTAAACTACCATACACCTTCTTAGGGTGTCATGGGGTCCCTAATGTCACAAATAATGAGTATCTCAATTAAATCACTAGTTTGTTACATTTTTGATTCAATAATTTGGAAAATCATACAAAGTGGTATAACATATGTTTACTTGCATTGTTTGTTATCAAAATAAAAGATGAGTATAAAAAGATTATGAAAATTTAAACAGATGCCTTACTTGAAGTGGTGGTGATTAGTTGTTTTAGAAAAACCTAACAAATCTATAGGTTTCTATTTCAAAATCTTGTAATAGATTACTAATAGAGACTTGTTTATAGCTTGATCTTGAAAAATCTATGGTTGTTCTTGTTGATGATCTTTGGCTGAGCACACAAGAGAGAAAGGAGAAAAGAAATCTGAATTTGATCTAAAATTTTTAAGTGTTGCATGTAGTTGTTTGTTAGGTAAATGTGTGGTTTATGTAGTGTAAATTTTTGGTGGACATGTGTCCTAGGAGGCTCCAAAACCGGCCACCTCATGGTGGTGGTTGGTTTTATGTAGATTTTGTGCAACATTTTGTTTAAGGGGTACTGTTTAGTGTATACTTTTTTGTAGTTTTAGCGTTTTCGGGTACCGGGTTAATTAGAAATAATTTTTAATAGAACCATTGTGACAAAATACAATTGTAAAAATTATAAAAATATAATTTTTGTAGATAGTGGGTGTTTCAATAACTTTTGCTTTGTTATTACGAATACTGTCGTAATTATATGTAATTGATAGTTTAAAGTAAATAGATTCCCAAAACATTGAGAAAGTAACTTTTATAATTTTTGAAACATTATAACGGGTGTAGAAATATATTAGGACCATAGTGGGAAGTGTTGGATGTATTGTTTATAATTATTGATCACGCGTTGTCATTTATTTAATAAAATGAACATATGTAAATTGAAATTATATAAATCCTACGAGTGGGATAGTATGCAAATGATGTAGTGACGAAATGTAGACTAACTCTAGTCTATGAAATGCACTTTGAATAATGTCTTATGATCACGCGACTTAACCTTCCCGGTTTCGCGAAATGAATACCCGTAAACCTAGTTTACGTGAAATGATGAATAGTAATTGATGAATTGAAATTTGTGAGTAGTAAATTGTCGAGGTTTGGAAAAATGACCTGAAATTGTGAATTGTGACAAAAAACAAATTTTCAACTTAGTACACAAAATCTAGTAAATATCCTATTGTGTATAAGCATGAAATCGACAAACAATCAAATGAATATCATGCCAAGATTGATACTTATAAATCACAAATAAACAAGTGCAACTACAAATTTCAATAAGCAAACAACATAGATACATACAACCAAAACAAGTAGATACTTTTCGCCACTTTGCGTTTAAATATGACGATGTATGTCAAGCTTGATTTGTTTCCTTTATATACATAAATATCACCAAGTTCTTTGTTTCAAAAGAACTCATATCAATGTTCAAAGGATACTAACTTATATTGCCTTATTCAAAAGTTTGAGTTTCTATATCAAACCGAAACATAATATTTTGAACACACTGTAGTATTTGGTTCATTATCCTTACTTCAAATTAGATTTACGTCATGAGAGTATTTTTAAATGAAAGTAGACTCAATTCCCTTTAAATCGATAGGTGGCGCGACTCCTACGGACTTACGATTAATTAGTTATGAATTTTTGAAGTTTTACAAAAAATTTGGACTGTGGAGCCAAGGAACCTTTCACCAAAGGGGACGGAACCCTTGAATTGGTTCCGCCCAATCCGTGGTCTACTGTAACAAATTCACCAACACTTGTATTTTGACATAAAGAAAACATGTAGGACTTACTAGATTTGTTAGTAAACATATAATATACTTATTTTACTTCATTTCTACTGATGTAACTTATCTAATCATTTATGGAGGTAATTATTCAACTAAATTTATAGTTATCCCAAACGCTCCTTTTTAAAACCATATTTTTCGTGAATTAGCTCCAAGCGCATACTTAGACACTTACAAATTTTAAGAAATGTTTTCTTTTATTTTTCAAGGACACCTACAAGCTTGTATACAAAGTAACATTTAACCACAAAATTTCTAGGTATACTTAGCGAAACATTTTTCTTATTATATTCCGCTTCAATGGTAACTTGATACATGGATCGTGCTCCATTTTAAAAACCATTTGTTTTGAAAATAAGAGCTATGAGGCTCTGGTACCAATTGTAAAAAACTAGAAGGGGGGTTGAATAGTTTACCGTTTAAAAACTTGAAACTTTGTTGTATCAAATATCCATTTTTAGCTTGTTCTAATAAGAAAGATGTTTCATATAGTTTATGACTAGCATAAACTTAAAACATGTTATCACACAAGTATAATTAACAAGTCACAACACAAGCAATCACATAATTAAAACATTAAGGTAAAGCAATAAGTAAAAGAAAGCGCAAACCGAACACGATGATTTATAGTGGTTCGGTCATGGATTTCCTCTCCGCCCTACTCCACTCCCCGAGTACCCAATTCGAGAGTTACTTCACTAGATGAACAACCTCCCTTCTTGGCGGAGAAAACCTTACAATCATCGCTTACACCTTATCCGGTACAAAGCTAGATACCGAGTTCTTTTACAAAGGTACAACCACTCCTAACGTCGCCTACACAATATTTCCGACACTAAGCTAGATATCGAGTTCTTTTACAAGGGTACAACCACTCCCGCTATGTTTTTTGGCCCAACATAAAAACCTTGTGTTTTATGGCACAAACACATAAACCATCTAATCTAGTTTGGTGAATAGATTATGATGTTACAATGATGATCCAAGACATACATGTCTAATGGATATGAATGCCTAATCTAAATGAACTTCTTGAATAAGAAGTCTTCAATCATTGAGGATGTCAAGAGCCCTTGAATCTTCATATGCTGGTATGCTTTAATGAATGATGACTTCAAGATCTTGTAACCTTCTTGGTAGATCATGAAGTATGATATGCTTACAACATAATGAGAGTTAGTAACATTATGATCATTATGGAAAGGGTGACTAATGTGTGTTGAATTGATTTCAAGTTGTTGGAAAACAACTAAACTTGGTTTACTATTTATAAGTAAAAAGTCCAAAGAGGTTTTCCAAAACCATGTTCCAAAACCATCAAAGATATCATCCAAAATATATTCTAAGATCTTTACACTATCCAAGAAAATCTTTCCAAATCTTTCATAATATTTCCAAGATATCTTATGAGATCTTTCTATATTTTGATGACACTATGAATGAGGTAATAACACCATTTTCATTTTGATTAAAATGTAAACAAAAGTTTGTTTGTAAAATATATTACTTAACTAGTTAATATTCTTAACTAGTTAAACATTCTAAATGGTTGGTCAAGGGGTTTGATCATAATGCCACATAAAAAACATGTACGAACCTGTGTTGTAGCATACGACGACTTGAGACGTTGAGAGGTGTTGTATGTTGAGACAAAATATGATTATGAGTAACTTGTATTTTACGTTATGTATCAAGTTATACGTTTGTCATCAATCAAAACAAACGAGACTGTATACATTAAATATCGTAATATTTGCACTAACAGAATGGTCCTAGCTTTCCTTTCTTTCTCTACAGCATGTATCTCTGCAGCAGTGACTGGTGGAAGCACTTTAACAGTACCATCCTTACCTACAAAGATCCTTTTCTTTGAGTTACTATTCTGTATGACTTTCCATACATCATTATCTATGTATTCCAGATAATGTTCCATCTCCATTGCCCATATATCATACTCTTCCTTCTTAAGAATTGGGAGTTTGATATTGGCCACAGGCACAAGCTGCTGTTGCTGCTTTGGCTTCTCATTGTCAGAGACAGCATCTTCATGGTTTGATTCTTCAGCATCAGAATCACTGTGAAGACGAGAGAATTCATCAACAGGTTTAGACATCTTTTTTTTTGTTTTTTGTTTTTTTTTGTTTGTTTTTTGTTTGTTTTTTTTGTTTTTGGAATTTTTTGGTGAGTGTTTGAGTGGTTGTAGTATGTGGATCTGTGTTTCTTTTTACTCAGAGTCACTCAGCGAGGCTCTGATACCACTTGTTGGTCCAAAGATTTGGATCTTAGCAGCCTTTGTAAGACAATAGATACCTTGAATAAATCCAAACTATCTATTTGAGAAACTTTAAACAATGTATACTTGATGTTAACGCGGAATATTAACACAAGCAGTAAGAACAACACAGATAATTACTAACTTTATATTCTATTAATTTCTTGAAAACTTGGCATAGAACTCAATGCCGTAGGGTTCCTTTTATACTATAAGGAAACCCTAATTCTACAAACGTGTGAAAGGATGCATGCATATCTTCTCCTAAGATATTTAACCGCATGCATATCCCTTCCTATAATATCTCATAAGATATCTAACTTGTTCAGCAAAACAGACTTAACTGAACTAACATAAACAGACTTAACTATAAGTTACCAGTCTTAACTTAGTACTGGCAGACTTAACTATCTACCCGACTTAACTAAACTATTCAGACTTTTAAGTCTATTACAAATAATTCCCAACATTGTTTAATTATTATCAGGTTGTAAGGGTTAATATTAGAGATCCTCCCAGGTTTGATATCAATAATGTCAAAATGATAAGTCAATTGGAGTCGCACAAAATAAAAAGGTATAGAAATGGATCATATTGTGTTTGTTAAAGCATTATATATTTTGCATTTGTGTTTAATTATTATCAGGTTGTAACTTATTAATCAGCCTAAGATATGCTTTTAGACATGTGAAATATGCATTTACACATATAACACAATTACCACTTAATAGTACCAATGTTTTACATGCCTTTTTAATGGTTATTACATTTATTGCATAAGTTAACCAATGGAATTCAAAAAGAATACATGTTGGTCATCTTTAACATATATCTTGCTCAGCTTTCCAACCTGTAAAACAGCAACGGTTAATCAGCTTATCACACAAAAAAATGAACAATGGTACACTTGAAATCACAAACCTTTCATACATTCGAATTATGACTATTCTTTAAAACATATATGTTTGTGTATTACAGTTAAAAATGATAAAAAAATGTAGGTACACAATCTCTCTCAGACATGCTTCACAACTCTGTGGTCATTAATTCAAATACAATTATTGGTGAAGATGGGACAGTACAAAGCTATTGTGGTTTAAAATTGACGAACATCATTACATCAGCTCCAGGTAAATACCCGCACATATCAGTTTATTACAATATGTATTTACTACAATATGATAAATATGCAAATGTGATCGGTACATGATGCATTGTATATGAAATCCGTTGGTGCAATCCTCACTCCCATTGCGCCGTGTTACAAATATTCAGCCAAATATAATAGCTTCTGCTTCAAAAAATATAGGTTTGTATGTTACAGTTTAAAATCGTAAAAAGTGCAGGTACACAATCTTTCTTAGACATGCTTCACAACTCTGTGGTCATTGATTCAAATACAATTATTGGTGAAGATGGGACAGTCCAAAGCTATTGTGGTTTAAAACTGACGAACATCATTACATCAGATCCAGGTAAATATCCAAAAATGCCATAACTGAATACATTATTTAAATCGTCTATATTTGTATGTTACAGTTTTGAATGATAAAAACGTAGGTACCCAAACTCTCTCAAAGATGCCTCACGACTCTGTGGTTATTCATTCAAAAACAGTTATTGGTGAAGGTGGGACAGTGCAAAGCTATTGTGGTTTAAAACTGAAGAACATAATTCCATCAGAACAAGGTGAATACTCGCGCGTCTCAGTTTCTTACAATATGGATTTACTGCAATATGATACATACAAATAGCATCCAAACCTAATAGCTTCTACTTCCAAATGTGCCTTAACATACTACCACCATCTCAACATGTATTGAATTTACCCAAAAATACCAACACTAAATACCTTCTAAGAAGTGTTGTAGATTAATCATATTTTGGATCCCATATAATTTATATTTTTTTGCAACAATGTTTATTATAGGACCACCCAACATCCGAACAGCTAAAAAAAATGGAAAGAGCAGCATCTACATCTGCAGGTAATTACACATGTTAACTATATTGCGCAATATTCCCTGCTACACACTCTTAATTATACATTAGTAATCACAATAAACATGTATAACAACCCCATATTGATTTTTTAACAAGGTGTTCCTGTGGTTTACCATAACCTTGGGCCTCCATCGTATGAATGTTGAAGTTGCAATGCCCTCATATGGTATGAGGAGAGAAATAACAAGCCCAACAGGACCGCAAATCCAAAGTTCTCCCTATGCTGCCAAGAGGGTAAGATTCTGATCCAAAGATTCAATGAAACACCTCAACCGCTAAGCCGTTGCTAGACTATAAGAATACTGGTTTTTCAAGATTCAGATAGTAGATTAGAGTCTATAATAGCATGTTTTGCTTCACATCTTTTGGAGCCAGAATAGACCATTCAATAAACACGGGAAGGGGAGTATACATGTTTAGAATAAATGGCCAAAACTATCATCGAATTGGTTCCCTACTTCCTACACAAGGTATTCAGCCAAGGTATGCATAACTTTACTTCTTTGACACTGGAAATGAAGTGAAAAACCGGATGTGGGCCTTCATCGACAAGGAAAATGGGGAAGGGGTTGATGAAAGAATAGTGGGAAACTTGATCCAAATGTTCGACCAGACAAGTGTTGTTGCTTTGGCATTTCGGATGGCAAGAGATTGGTGCCGGTCACATAATTCAGCGCAATTTGAGCTACGCCTCTTAAGTGACAAGCGAGCTTCCCGGCAATACAACACTCCCACCATGCCANATATGGATTTACTGCAATATGATACATACAAATATGCATCCAAACCTAATAGCTTCTACTTCCAAACGTGCCTTAACATACTACCACCATCTCAACATGTATTGAATTTACCCAAAAATACCAACACTAAATACCTTCTATGAAGTGTTGTAGATTAATCATATTTTGGATCCCATATATTTTATATTTTTTTTGCAACAATGTTTATTACAGGACCACCCAACATCCAAACAGCTAAAAAAAACGGAAAGAGCAGCATCTACATCTGCAGGTAATTACACATGTTAACTATATTGCGCAATATTCCCTGCTACACACTCTTAATTATACATTAGTAATCACAATAAACATGAATAACAACCCCATATTGATTTTTTAACAAGGTGTTCCTGTGGTTTACCATAACCTTGGGCCTCCATCGTATGAATGTTGAAGTTGCAATGCCCTCATATGGTATGAGGAGAGAAATAACAAGCCCAACAGGACCGCAAATCCAAAGTTCTCCCTATGCTGCCAAGAGGGTAAGATTCTGATCCAAAGATTCAATGAAACACCTCAACCGCTAAGCCATTGCTAGACTATAAGAATACTGGTTTTTCAAGATTCAGATAGTAGATTAGAGTCTATAATAGCATGTTTTGCTTCACATATTTTGGAGCCAGAATAGACCATTCAATAAACACGGGAAGGGGACTATACACGTTTAGAATAAATGGCCAAAACTATCATCGAATTGGATAGTAGATTAGAGTCTATAATAGCATGTTTTGCTTCACATCTTTTGGAGCCAGAATAGACCATTCAATAAACACGGGAAGGGGACTATACACGTTTAGAATAAATGGCCAAAACTATCATCGAATTGGTTCCGTACTTCCTACACAAGGTATTCAGCCAAGGTATGCATAACTTTACTTCTTTGACACTGGAAATGAAGTGAAAAACCGGATGTGGGCCTTCATCGACAAGGAAAATGGGGAAGGGGTTGATGAAAGAATAGTGGGAAACTTGATCCAAATGTTCGACCAGACAAGTGTTGTTGCTTTGGCATTTCGGATGGCAAGAGATTGGTGCGGGTCACATAATTCAGCGCAATTTGAGCTACGGCTCTTAAGTGACAAGCGAGCTTCCCGGCAATACAACACTTCCACCATGCCAGAGATTGCAGCCCTTATTACTAATGATTTTGGTGATTGTGTTCCTACACAAGACATTATTGTGAGTGACAAGGGAACAGGACCAATATGGAGAAGATGGTTTCCATGAAAAGATACCTTATCACAGCAACACAGGTGGTCGAAAAAACAAAAGGGGTGTTGTAACAATGAAAGAATACTACCCTTACATAACACAGCAACGAAATAACCAAGGGACTAATTTACTAAGAGGTGGCCGATTATTTCAGCAGTATTTGGTGGACGCATACACAGCCGTTGAAGAACAGAGGCTTAAATGGACGAGAAATAATCAAGATACACTACGTGTAGATCTCTACCATAACCTATGTGATGCTGTAACAATGGGTGATACGAGTGCAGCAGGGTTGGGAAACGAATAGTTCTACCCAAAAGTTTTAAAGGCAACCCAAGATATATGATGCAAAATTACCAAGATGCAATGGCTATATGTCAAACATATGGAAATCCAGACCTCTTCATCACATTCACGTCCAATCTAAAATGGCCCAAGATTGAAGAAATGTTGGTGCATATACCAGGTCAAAAAGGTCATGATCATCCAGAAATTGGAACACGGGTATTCAAAATGAAACTCAATCAGATGTTAGAAGATCTTACCAAGAAGCATATTTTTGGTTAATCTCGCGCAGGTATTAGGGCTCATATCATAATATCAGTCTGCCTACTCTTCTAAACAAATTTTAAAATCATATGACCCTTTGCTATCATATAATTGCAGTTGTGTATGTTATAGAATTTCAAAAACGTGGCTTTCCGCATGCTCATATCCTCCTATGGCTAGAAGAAGATTGCAAATGCAAAACACCTGCTGAAATAGATGACATCATTTCAGCCGAGATGCCATCTCCAACGCATGATCTAGATGGGTATAAAGTTGTGACTAAATATATGTTACATGGTCCTTGCGGACAAGATGCTAAACACACCCCATATACCGTTGAGGGAAAATGTTCAAAGCATTTTTCTAAAGCATTTGTGGTAAAACAATTATTGATGAAGACGGATATGTATATATCGTCGGTGGGATAATAAATCATCCGCTAAAAAAGGTAAATTCAAATATGATAACAGATATGTAGTAACTCACAATCGTTACCTTTTTTTGAAATACCAGGCCATCATTAATGTTGAATGGTGCAACAGATCGAAGGCTATTAAGTACTTTTTTAAGTACTTAAATAAAGGTCCGGATAGAGCTATAGTTGTTGTACAAGAGAACGTTAGAAGTGATGGTAATGTGACGAATTTTAAGGTTTTGGAGGTTGATGAGATCCAAAATTACCTAAATTGTCGGTTCTTAGCTCCATGTGAGGCAGTTTGGCGTTTATTTTCTTTTGAACATCCATTACTCATATCTATCTGTCATGAAACTTAAGTACCACTTGCCTAATCAGCACGCAATAACACTACGTGATTCAGAGAGTTTGCCTGCATTACTCCAAAGGAAAGGAATCAACATAACAATGTTCATTGATTGGTTCGAGTTAAACAAACGCGATACGGGAGCAAACGAATTTACTTATGCTGAAATACCTAAGCACTATGTATGGCCTGAGAAAGACAAACTTTGGAAAAAAAAGGAAACAAAAAAAAAATGCATCGGGCGAATCGTTTATTCACACCCAGCTTCCGGGGAACGATATTATCTTAGAATGCTTTCGAATGTTTTGAAAGGCCCTGAATCTTTTGTAAAGCTCATGACTATAAACAAAAAACTTTGTGCAACATTCAAGGAAGCCTGTTTTGCATATGGTCTCTTAAATGACGACATGGAATGGACTCATGCTATAACTGAAGTTGGTGGTTGGGCATTCGGCCCACAACTCCGTGACACGTTCGTCACAATTCTATTGTTCTGTGATGTCAGTAGACCTCTAAAACTATGGGAGGCCAGCTGGAATACCCTATCGGAAGATATCCTACACAAAAAAAGAAAAATTTTCAAGTATCCTAATTTGCAACTTACGGATGACCAACTCCGTAACTATTGTCTGATGGAAGTCCAGGATTAACTAAATAGGCATGGAAGATCTTTAGCAGACTTTAAAGATCTTCCACGCCCTGACCCAAGGTTACTCAACAACATGGACAACTGTCTAATTAGAGAGGCCCTTGATTTTGATATGAAAAAGAGTGCGATAGAACATCAACAACTTCATTCGTTGTTAAATCTAGAACAACGATCAATCTATGAAGAGGTTATTGAATCTGTCCATAATGGAAGAGGTAAATTTTACTTTGTTTATGGACCAGGAGGAACTGGGAAGACGTTTCTNTAAATCATCCGCTAAAAAAGGTAAATTCAAATATGATAACAGATATGTAGTACCTCACAATCGTTACCTTTTTTTGAAATACCAGGCCATCATTAATGTTGAATGGTGCAACAGATCGAAGGCTATTAAGTACTTATTTAAGTACTTAAATAAAGGTCCGGATAGAGCTACAGTTGTTGTACAAGAGAACGTTAGAAGTGATGGTAATGTGACGAATGTTAAGGTTTTGGAGGTTGATGAGATCCAAAATTACCTAAATTGTCGGTTCTTAGCTCCATGTGAGGCAATTTTGGCGTTTATTTTCTTTTGAACATCCATTACTCATATCCATCTATCATGAAACTTAAGTACCACTTGCCTAATCAGCACGCAATAACACTACGTGATTCAGAGAGTTTGCCTGCATTACTCCAAAGGAAAGGAATCAACGTAACAATGTTCATTGATTGGTTCGAGTTAAACAAACGCGATACGGGAGCAAACGAATTTACTTATGCTGAAATACCTAAGCACTATGTATGGCCTGAGAATGACAAACTTTGGAAAAAAAAGGAAACAAAAAAAATGCATCGGGCGAATCGTTTATTCACACCCAGCTTCCGGGGAACGATATTATCTTAGAATGCTTTCGAATGTTTTGAAAGGCCCTAAATCTTTTGTAAAGCTCATGACTATAAACAAAAAACTTTGTGCAACATTCAAGGAAGCCTGTTTTGCATATGGTCTCTTAAATGACGACAAGGAATGGACTCATGCTATAACTGAAATTGGTGGTTGGGCATTCGGCCCAAAACTCCGTGACACATTTGTCACAATTCTGTTGTTCTGTGATGTCAGTAGACCTCTAAAATTAAGGGAGGCCAGCTGGAATACCGTATCGGAAGATATCCTACACAAAAAAAGAAAACTTTTCAAGTATCCTAATTTGCAACTTACAGATGACCAACTCCGTAACTATTGTCTGATGGAAGTCCAGGATATACTAAATAGGCATGGAAGATCTTTAGCAGACTTTAAAGATCTTCCACGCCCTGACCCAAGGTTACTCAACAACATGGACAACCGTCTAATTAGAGAGGCCCTTGATTTTGATATGAAAAAGAGTGCGATAGAACATCAACAACTTCATTCGTTGTTAAATCTAGAACAACGATCAATCTATGAAGAGGTTATTGAATCTGTCCATAATGGAAGAGGTAAATTTTACTTTGTTTATGGACCAGGAGGAACTGGGAAGACGTTTATATACAAAACTATTATTTCAAGGTTAAGTTCAGAATGGATGATTGTTCTTGCAGTCGCATCCTCAGGTATAAAATAATGCTCAAACAAAACATTCCATTATTTATAAGAATGCAAAAAATATAATAACTAATTACGTGTTCTTAATATGAGCAGGAATTGCTTCATTGCTCTTACCAGGAGGGAGGACGGCGCATAGTAGATTTGTGATACCACTTGAATTGTTGGAAAATAGCACGTGCGGTATAAAATAGAACATGCATATGGCGGAACTCATGTAGCAAGTCAAGTTAATTATTTGGGATGAAGCTCCAATGACTCACAAATATGCTTTTGAGGCATTGGACAAAACACTAAAAGATATACTCGGGTACCATGATCCGGATAAAATGAATCGAATATTTGGAGGAATGACAATATTGCTTGGATGTGACTTTAGACAAGTTCTCCCGGTTATCCCAAAAGGAAAAAGGCCAGTCATTGTTCAGGCGTGCATAAGCCGGGCTGAGTTGTGGAAATATTGCAAGGTATTCACCCTAACGCGCAACATGCGTGTCAACGAGTACAATGAAAATAGGGATATTGATACGCGTAAGCAAGATTTTAATAGATGGGTTTTGGCAATTCGGGACGGAAAATTGGCCGCAAATATCAAGGAAGGGGAGGATGAGCCAACTTGGATCAACATTCATGAGAATTTCCTAATCAAGGAATGGGATTCTCCTATTGAAAAGATTGTCGAGGAAACTGATCCTCAGTCTCCAGACTGATAATGAATATCTAAAAGAAAGGGCAATCCTAACTCCCCGGAATGATGATGTCGATATCATCAATGAATATATGTTTAAAAAGTTGGCAGGGGAATCTGTTACCTAGCAGGGGAATCTGTTACCTAGAATAGCGCGGATGAGATATGCAACACTTTAGACCAGCAAGACCTGTACCCAGTTGAGTTTCTAAATTCATTAAATTTCATTGGGATACCACCACATGCCATTCACTTAAAAAAGGAACTGCCCGTAATGTTATTGCGGAATGTGAATCCAAGCAAAGGATTTATGCAATGGCACCAGGTTACTGATCACTGATTTATGCCAGTTTGTTATTCACTCTATGGTTCTTACAGGATCACATGTAGGGGATGACGTTGTAATACACAGGATCATACTCACATCTACACAGTCAAAATGGCCCTTCATACTAAAATGACGGCAATTTCCTGTAAGACCATGTTATGCAATGACGACTAATAAAAGTCAAGGACAGTCGCTTAACTATGTTGGACTTTATCTGCCAAATCCCGTATTCAGTCATGGACAACTATATGTGGCGGTATCCAGGGTCACAAGCCCTGATGGTCTAAAAATACTAATGGTCGAAGACACAGATCCGGAACTGAAGAACTGCACACGCAACATAGTTTACAAGGAAACTTTCAAAACTTAGTACAAATATATAATGTTTTCATAGTGATTTATCACTGGTTATTTTATATTTCAATAATACATAATTAACAAAATGTGGTATGTTTAAATCTGTTGTAAATGAGAACAAAGTGTGATGAACAAAGATAATACATAAAGTTTTGAAATTCCAAAATCTTAGTAGCGACTCACGTGTGTTTATGAGTTATGCATAATTGTTGAAAATCAATGTACTCATTATCAACAACATTTTATTTGCAGCAACTACTAAGCTTTGTGTAGAAACTAGAAGGGGGAGGGTTGAATAGTTTCACCGCTTTTATTTACGTTTTGGAAAATTTACTTTTACAATTTATGTTTATGAAAATGATTCGATTCGATCTTTATGTGAAATCAACTCAACAACAAATAGAAGCAATAATAAGTAAGTAAGTAAAGATAAGGAAAGAAACGATCAAACCGGGACACAGAGATTTATATGGTTCGGCCACGAAGCTCTCTCTTCGCCCCTACGCCACTGCTTAAGTCTCACACTCGAGAGTTTCACAAGCACTATATCAACACGCTCCCTTATGGCGGAACAAACCTTACACAAGCTTACACAAAGTTTAACGACACTAAGCGGAATGTCGAGTCCTAATCCTAGCTAGAACCAATCTACCAAAGCCCACGTGGCTTCACACCTCGTACCAATACAAGACTTGCACTCAAGTCTAATTACATACAAGAATCAATGAATAAGGATGGTGATTTAGAAGAGATCCACAACAACGGTATGAGATGAGAAAGACTTTTCTTCAACACTTCGTTTCTTGACTACAACGAGTGTTCTTCTCTTACACTTTAGAGAAATGATGAGTGTGATCACTTATAAACAACTTAGAACCTGATAATGTGATTAAAGAAGATAATTTAGAATGAATTTGGGAATACAGAAAGTTTTAGTGCATAAGAGGTGATTTTTCTAAAAGAGAACAGTTCTGTATTTATAGACGCCAGGAAAGAGACGGGCGGTCCCTTAAATATGCGACGGTCCTTTATCGCTAAGGAACCGCCGACCACTTTAAAGGACCGTCCTGACAGACGCTCCTATTTTTGTCCTGACGTGGTGAAAATTTATCTGATGAAAAATTCTTGTCGGTTTTTAGCGGGAAATATGGCTTTTATGCATTTGAAATTTGAAAACATTTTCTTAATTAAATATTTCTTTAAATTATACAAAAATACTTTTGTAAAAATATTTTGTGAAATGAAAATATAATGTTTTGATGAAAAATAAATCCTTTGATAACATACACAATTTGGTAGGTGTTTATACATACCTTAAGTGATGTTGAAGTCGAAAACGAGTTTTCTCGATCAAAAACTCATTAGTCATAGTTTTACGTAACGTGTATTTATATTTTGTGATTATCAAAACTAGTAGAGATCGAATAATGCAAATGACGTTTTTGACATTATTTGTATTAAAAATCTCCTCCTTTTTGATGATTACAAAATATAAACTCATTTTAGATAAAACTATGCATTAATGAGCTTTTAAACAAGTTTCGTTTTCTTCTCCCCTTTTTTGTAGAATCAAAAAGGCTTCGTTGAGAGTAGAAGAGAAAGAATTCGACGGCATCATGATGACTCCCCCTTGCTTAGTGCTCCCCCTAGATGAGGACACCCGGGAATCGATCGATGGAATTTTGCTGCAATAAGTTAGAAGAAACATGCAAGCAAATATAGAAATTCTGCATATAAGAGAAGAAGATACAGGGATACATGTATTGGGAACCCTCAAATGGGTGGATGGTCCTTTAATGATTCGGGACCGCCACTTTGATAGGGGACCACCGGTAGAAAGAATCCTGGAACAAAGTATAATAATTCATGCATAAACTAGTTCATTCATTAAGAAATAACAATGTCATTCATATGACTATTAAAACATGAGTCTACATTCATAATCCTAGTCTAATCTTCTAGAATATCGTATGTTAAGTCTGGTTTTATTTGTGTGCATACATGCTTCTCTAAGACTTGCGAGGATATGGTGGAGATGAGTTTTTGGGCAAAGATGGTAGAAACCTGGGTGACAAGAGAATGGAAACGATGTGTCAAGATCATTCTTCATCTTTTGAAAGTGGTTGTGATTGTAAATGCAACAAGCACAATAACCCCCATGGGCATCCACTTGGGCAAGAGTGGGATGAGACATTGTTGGAGGATGAAGTTTTTGGGATAAGATGATGTTGAGGAGACTCAAGTCAACAAGATTAGAGAATTCTTGAGCCTTAATGGAGTGTGGGGAGTTGACATTTGGCATTTGAGGTGGACATGAAGGTGGTAATGAATGATCTTGAGGACTCGGATTTGGATACTCTTTGTGAGTGAATGGAGGCTCATTTTGTGGTTGAGAGGTAAAGAAAGAGAACAATAAGGATGAGGCCTCATGGTGTGATGTGGGATTGGAGTTAGCATGTTGATCATTTGAGTTATTTGAATTGTTCATGAAATTGCCAAGGCTTTGTTTCTTCCTCTATATGGGTTTGACCGACATTCTAGGTTTTCTAGGAGATGACATTTTGTTGGGTGACATGGAGAAGAAGGAAGGTTATGCCATGATAATGAATGGAGGAGGTGAAGGTTTAAGTAGAGGAGGAAGATAGCAAGAATAGCAAAGCATGCATGCTTAGTTTTACTAATTCAAATAATGTTTAAGCAAATGAAGAAGGTGTATAAAACCTATTGATAGGCTGGTCAAACATGCAGGAACAGGAAAGTAAGAGAAGAAGTCATGACACAATAATAAAGGGACGGTCCCGTAATTTGGTGGACGGTCCTTTATTGTTTGGGGGACCGTCGGTCGATAAAGGACCGCCACCTGTAGGTATGCCAGTTTTCAGAAAATTTTCCTAGTGTGTGCCTACATGAAACATATGTGGAGATGCGATTATCTCGACTCTAAAGAAAGAAAACCCTAAGAGATAATCCAAAGTCTCCTAAGTTCAATCTTGCTCATCTTTCCATGTCGGACAACATATTTGTTACATGATCCGATAAAGGATTTAAGCGCATCGTGCATGCATGGAAAAAAGTTTTTGAATTGTATTAATAATGCAAGAAAATGTGATTTTCCTATTTGTGAGAAGATTTTAAACATATGAATTGAGGTTTTTATGCACAAAATTAAGTTTGATTATTATCATGCAATAATGGTTGTTAAGAAGAAGAAAGAGTTGTGTCCCCACTTTTAATTTTTATGTGCAAAAGAATCCTAAACTCAGATTAGAAGAAATGAACTTATTATAAAATCTAAGAAGATATGTGTTCAATCATTCCTAATCCTAAACAAAGATAAAAGAATGGTTCATGCTTAAGGGGTTTAGTAAGAATGTCAGCTATGTTTTCTTCTATTGGAACCTTCTCAGTTGATATGTTACCCTTTTTGTACGTTATCCCTAAGAAAATGCTGACGAATTTCTATGTGTTTGGTACGAGAGTGTTGCATGGGGTTTTTACTTAAATCAATTGCTCCTTTATTATCACACATGATTGGAATATCATAAAGTGTAATGCCATAGTCTACGAGAGCTTGTTTCATCCATAGTGCTTGTTGACATGCCGTTCCGGCGCTTACATATTCGGCTTCGGTTGTGGAGATAGCTAGTGCCATTTGTTTCTTGGAGAACCAAGAAGTTAAGCAACAACCCATGAAGGTACAAATGCCACTAGTACTTTTTCTATCCACATAATATCCCGCATGATCAGAGTCGGCATAAACTATAGTTTCTAAGCCGGTCCCCTTAGGATACCATAATCCTATGTGCATAGTGCCTTTAATGTATCGGAAGATACGCTTAACCGCTTCTAAATGAGAAGTTTTGGGATCTTCTTGGAAGCGAGCACAAAGGCAGACACTAAACATGATATCGGGCCTACTTGCTGTTAGGTACAATAAACTTCCTATCATACCTCTATACTTAGTACTATCTATGGATTCACCCTCTTCATCCTTGGCGAGCTTTGTGTCCATAGCCATTGGGGTTTTCATGGGCTTAGCATCTTCTAATCCAAATTTCTTAAGCATTTTCTTAATATACTTAGATTGATTAAAGAATATTCCATCATCTAATTGTTTTATTTGGAGTCCAAGGAAGAAGTTAAGCTCGCCCATCATGCCCATTTCAAACTCGTCATGCATGATTTTTGAGAATTCATCACACATGTCTTGAAAAGTTGAACCGAATATAATGTCATCGACATATATTTGGACGATTATGATGTTTGAGTCTTTCTTCTTAGTGAAAAGAGTGTTATCTACCATTCCCATTGAGTATTCATGCTTAAGAAGAAAGGCTTTCAACCTATCATACCAAGACTTAGGGGCTTGTTTGAGACCATATAAAGCTTTCTTAAGTTTATAAACATGCTCGGGGTACTCAAAGTCAATGAATCCTGGAGGTTGTGCTACATATACCTCCTCATTTATGAGACCATTTAAGAATTCACTTTTCACATCCATTTGGAACAACTTAAAGTCTAATGCACAATCATAGGCAAGTAATATCCTAATGGACTCTAGTCTAGCTATGGGTGCATAGATTTTGTCATAATCAATACCCTCTTGTTGATTATAGCCTTGTGCGACTAACCTAGCTTTGTTCCTAGATACAATACCATGTTTATCAAGTTTGTTTCTAAACACCCACTTGGTTCCTATTATGGTGACATTCTTAGGTCTTGGTATTAACGTCCAAACATCATTAGACTAAAATTGGTTTAATTCTTCTTGCATTGTGATGATCCAACTTTCATCCTTCAATGCTTCATTAACGTTTTTAGGTTCTATGATTGAGACAAAAAAAAGAGGTTGCTTTTGTCTTGAGCTTCTGATCTAAGGGTTCTTTGACTTAGGCTTCCTATGACGNTTGGTTTAATTCTTCTTGCATTGTGATGATCCAACTTTCATCCTTCAATGCTTCATTAACGTTTTTAGGTTCTATGATTGAGACAAAAAAAAGAGGTTGCTTTTGTCTTGAGCTTCTGATCTAAGGGTTCTTTGACTTAGGCTTCCTATGACGTTCTCTAAGGGATGATTCTTAGATTCCTTAATGTTGGTGGTTTCATCTATTTCGATTGTTTCTTTTTCTTGAGATATGTGTAGGTTTTTCACATTTTCAACTATGGTGTTTTCTTCATCTAAATCATCATCTACCAAAGGTGATGTTTTAGGTGGAGGGGGACTCTCATCGAAAGTCACGTTGAGTGATTCTTCGATGACCATTGTTTCCTTGTTGAGAACAACGTAGGCTTTACTAGTTTGAGAATATCCTAGAAACACAACTTCGTAGGACTTTGGGTCGAACTTGGTGAGATAATCTTTGGTGTTTAAAATATAGCATTTACTACCAAATACTCTAAAGTAATCTAGAGTAGGTTTCCTACCTCTCAAGATTTCATATGGGGTTTTTCCTATGATTGGTCTAATGAGAATTCTATTAAGGATATACGTGGATGTATCTACGGCATTCCACCAAAACTTCTGAGGAATAGATTGCTCGTTGAGCATTGTTCTACTCATTTCTTGTAGGGTTCTATTTTTCCTTTCAACTACCCCATTTGATTGTGGAGTTCGTGGAGCCGAGAAATTGTGAGTAATACCATTAGCATCACAATAAGCTCCAAATTAAACTTCATTATCAAATTATCTACCACGGTCAGTCCTAATGGAAACTATGTTGCATCCTAGTTGATTTTGAATTTTCTTGCTAAAGTTTTTGAATTGTTCGAAAGTTTCGGGCTTGTTTTTAAGAAACCTAGTCCAAGTGTACCTAGAGTAATCGTCTATGATCACTAGGGTGTAGAGATTTCCTCCATAACTCCGTATGGCGGAAGGACCGAAGAGATCCATGTGAAGAAGCTCTAGACATCTAGACGTTGANAATTATCTACCACGGTCAGTCCTAATGGAAACTATGTTGCATCCTAGTTGATTTTGAATTTTCTTGCTAAAGTTTTTGAATTGTTCGAAAGTTTCGGGCTTGTTTTTAAGAAACCTAGTCCAAGTGTACCTAGAGTAATCGTCTATGATCACTAGGGTGTAGAGATTTCCTCCATAACTCCGTATGGCGGAAGGACCGAAGAGATCCATGTGAAGAAGCTCTAGACATCTAGACGTTGAAGATCATATTCTTAGGCTTATGACTAGAGTGAGCTTGTTTTCCAACCTTGCAAGCATCACAAAAATGTTGGTCGAACCTAAGTTTAGGAAGATTTCTAAGTAAATCCTTAGAAGCTAATGATTGTAATAAACGCATATTGGCGTGTCCTAGTCTTCTATGCCATAATGTAGAATTATCATTTACCGTAGCTAAGCATACATTGTCACTAGGTTTGTTACTTATTTTCATGACATATAGGTCACCTTTTTTAATTGCTTTGGCAATTACTTTTCCGTCCTTTATGATCTCACTACCGTCTTTGGAAAAGATTACCTTGCACTCATTATCACATATTTTACTAATACTAAGTAGATTAAAACCTAGGTTATGTACATGTTCCACATTAGTTATAGTAAGAGAGTTATGAGTGATTGTACCTTTGCCTATGATATTACCCTTGAGTTTACTACCAAACATACCATTACCTCCACTACATGCATGATACGATGAGAATAGCTTGCGATTACCCGTCATGTGGTTGGTGGATCCACTATCTTTAACCCATTTGTCGAGCTCCAAGTTAATCCCCAAGCATATCTAATGATAACATAGATAAACTCAAATATATGGTCCCCAATATCTCATGGGTCCAAAGTTGTTAGCACCAAACATCCTATACATTTGTTGCATTTGTCTAGGATGTTGAAATGGTGAGTAAAATTCTATAGGAAGAAAATCATTTTTCCAACTCATGGAATAATTCCTATGATAATTTTGATTTCTAGTTACTCTTGATCTAGTTTTGTCCATTTACTATATTTGTTTTTCTAGGAGGTGGAGATCTAGATCTTATTGTTGGTTTGTTGTATCCTAATCCGGGTTTTAGTATTGGTTTATAGAATTGCTTTACCTCTTTTACATTAGCAATGGATATTTCTGAGTTCATTACGGTTAATTGTTTTGGATTAGAGTCTGGGATAGGTTTAGGCAAGATCACAGGTTTGCGTACTAGGGACGGTCCTTCATCGACGGGATGGTCCTTATTGGGAATAAAGCTAACAGTTACCACTGATAAGCTTGTGGAAGACACTGCTGAAGAATGCACTAGCAGTGGAAACACATTACCACTGCTAGTACATATTATTACCACTGCTGTTAGGATAACTGTAATGTATTCGTATGTAGATAAGTATAGAAAAGATCTTGTGTATATTCTATTATGATAGCTTTATATTTATCTTGTAAAGGACTCCTTGTGCTATAAAAGGAGGTCATAGGTCATTGTTCTAGGTACGTATCAACCTTAGAAAGCTTCAAGGTGTAACCCTAGTGATAAGCAAGATCACTCGTATTATTATCAATAATATTGAAGCTTTGTGTTAAACTTACAACTGTTCTCACTTACATTACATCATACAATTCATATTCTAAGTATTGTTAAGTATATTCCGCGTGCTTAATAATATAACTCAAAGTATCACTCTAACACAAGGTGTGTGTTTAGATCCTACAAGTGGTATCAGAGCCAAGTTTCTGATACTTTGATTTAGAAGATCCAAGAATTAAGCTTATCCAATTCACTCAGATCATGGAGATGGAAAACAACCAGTCCAATTCTGCTCCAAGACTTCCTAAGCTCAAACTCAATGAGTTTGAGATGTGGAGGATAATGATTGAGCAATACTTTCTCATTCAAGATTATGCTTTGTGGGAGATCATCTTAACTGGTGACTCTTTCAAACCTACTCAGAAGACTGAGAAAGTTGGTGACAAAGAAGTAATCACAGTTTCTGCACCTTCTACTAGTGATGAAAGAACACAGAAGAAGAATGATATGAAGGCCAGAAGTTTACTTCTAATGACTCTTCCTAAAGATCAGATCATTGCTTTCAGTAAATTCAAGACTGCAAAAGAATTGTTCGAAGAGATCTGTTCTGTGTTTGGTGGCAATGATGCTACTAAGAAGACCCAAAAGACATTGTTGAAGCAGAGCTATGAAAACTTCACTGCTTCAAGCAATGAATCACTTGACAGCATTTTCACCAAACTACAGAAGATTGTCACTCAATTGACTGTGTTTGGAATTGAGGTAGAACAGGAAGACCTCAATTTGAAGTTTCTAAGAAGCTTGCCCTCTGAGTTTCATACCAATGTTACAGTCTGGGAGAACAAACCAGAAATTGAAACTATGAAGCTCAATGATCTTTACAATAACTTCAAACTCATTGAACAAAGATTGAAGAAGGCAGGGAAGCTTGGTTCAAGCTCTAGCAGCTTGGCATTGGTGTCAACCTCAGTTGACAGTGATGATTCTGAAGATGACAGTGATGATGACATTGCCACTGCTGGTTCTACAGTTTCCACTGGTAATGCTCTTGTTACCACTGCAGGTTCAAAGAAGAAGGTTGCTGGTATTGGAGATCCTACCTTTTATGCCTTTATCTCCACTCAAGTTAATGGCTCTATATTAACTCATGAAGACATAGAGCAAATTGATGAGGATGACTTGGAGGAGATGGACATAAAGTGGCAAGTAGCTCTTCTCAGCATGAGAGCTAGGAAATTCTACAAGAAGACTGGCAAGCCAATCCACATCAATGGAAGTGAAACTGCAGGGTTTGATAAGAAGAAAGTAGAGTGTTTCAACTGTCACAAGTTGGGGCATTTTGCTAGGGAATGCAGGAGACCAAGGAAGCAGGATAACAGATCCACATGGTACAAGCAAAAGAAGGAACCAATTGTGGAGGAACCAAAGGCAATGCTGGCAATTGATGGTGTGAGCTATGATTGGAGTATCATGGCTGATGATGAAGAGGAAAAACCTTCAGATGCTGCTTTCATTGCTACAGAACATGCTTTCATGGCCTTCTCTGACTCTAAGGTACAAAACTTTGAATGTTGTTCTAAAACATGTAGGGCTTCTAGAGAATGTGAAAGGCTAAATGAATCACTAGAAAACTATAGAACAGAATTGTTTGTTGCAACTATAATGTTTCAAATCTTAGAAGAGGTATATCTGTGTTAGAAAAACAACTTGAGCATTATAGAGAAAATGAGACAAAATTTAATGATGATATGGTTATTCTTAAAAGAGAGTTAGATCATAAGATAGCAGTGAATGACGCATTTAAAGAAGAGCTTGAAAGGATTAGAAAGGTAAATGAGAATGTCAACTTATCTATTGATACCTTATATTATCAGTCTAAGTCTATTGATAAAATTTGGGAAGTACAAATCACTAACAAAGCTAAGTCTGGTTTAGGATACAATACTGTTCCTCCACCACTAAGGGGTGTTCCAGCACCCCCTGGCATAGATTTAGCACATACAGGACTAGAAGAGTTTCAGGAACCTATTCTTGAATATGGTCCTCCCAAATTTGTGAATATTGAGAAAGAGGTTAAGCATGAAACTGATGTTTTTGAAAGTGCAAGTGACTCATCTGTAGTAGATGAGAGTGTTAAAATGAATGTAAAGACTTCTATCCCACAAGTTGTTAATACCATTATAGAGGAACCTAGGAAACAAGTTAATAAGCCTAGACAAACTGTAAGGTATGCTGAGATGTATAGAAACAAGTCATCAACTCCTAGGGGTAATCAGAGGAGTTGGAATCATGTAAAATCTCAACAACTAGGTAGTGAGTTT